>JAODAL010034224.1:0-44533 GCA_025379985.1 Phyllomedusa bahiana | reverse complement strand
TTTTAAGTAAAATATTTTTTTGTAAACTTTTAAATTTTTTTTTTTTGTAAAAATATTTTTTTGTCAAAATTTTTATATATGTAAAACAAAATATATTATATATATATTATATTTATATTGTACACACATTATATATATATATATTATTTTTTATATTTTATTATATTCATTTTTATATATATATTTTTTTTATTTTTGTAACTTTTTTATTTATATGTACACATATAATATATTGTACAATATATTTTTAATTTAATATATATATATATATATTTTAATATTATATTTTATGTACCAATATGTACACAACCCTATAACATATTGGCAGTCCTTGAAATTTTAAAATTACAATAAAATCCTGCCTTCTTAGCTTGAAAAATAAACCCCTCCTTAAATAGCAGGGCAGACTATCCTCCGTTTACTGCAGTTGCGGCTTATTTTCATGTACTTTCATTACAGATAGTAGGCAGTGCAAAATGTGATTATTGTTTTTTGCACAGACACAGTAGAGATGGGTGAGAACGTAGGGAAATGCAGAGATTACAGGACAGGATAATGAGTTATTTTCCCCTGCACTGGGGGCCCCCAGCTTTTAACATTACTTCTCGGGCCCCTTTATGGCCCTTGAAGGAAAAACATCAACAATCCTCACGGATCAAGAGAGCTGAAAGGGAAAAACCGGGGGTTGTGTGCCCAAGCTTCATTTGTTTATGTTTCTGTATGGGAGTTCTGTGTTCTTCCATTTGTTTTGGGAGACAGTACTAGGAGTGCTGTGTTTTTTCCGTTCTGTTCTAGGGGGAGTTCCCAGAAAGGGGAGCGCTGTGCCTCTATTTGTTCTATGGGATTCCCAGTACGGGGGAGCGCTGTGTTCCATTTGTTCTATGAGAGCCCCCCAGGACAGGGAGCGTGTGTTTCTCTCCTTTCTGTTCTTTGGGAGTTCCCAGTACAGGGGAGCACTGTGTTTCTCCATTCTCCTCTAGGGGAGTTCCCAGTCAGGAGTAATTAATAAAATAAAAATCTTTATATGCCCCAACATTTTCCGCAGCACTTTACAAATTAAAGGGTAAACGTACAAAACATTCACATTAAATTACTTACAGATGAGCACAAGGTGTGAGGGCCCTGTCGGGAGCTTCAATCTTTTTGGGGTATGGTGAAATACGGTAAAAAGTGCCGAGTTTAAAAATGGTCCGCTTTGTTTCTAAATAGGGGGTGGTTTACATGAAAAATGGATGAAACTGCCACCCTGACAGTACTCTATATACAGGTAAGTGCCTGGGGAGTGCCCTAGTGTAGGGAAATGACAGATGTGTGTGAAAAGAGTTAGGGATCTTGGTGGGCCAGAACTGAGAAGATGTGGGTTTCAGGGCCCTCTTAAAACTGTGAGGGTTTTGAATGTGCCTGATCGCCCGCGGTAGCATATTCCAGAGAATTTGGTGCCGCCAGTGTGAAATCTTGGAGACGGGCATGGGAGGTTCGGGGATGATTGATGAGTGTAAAACCCCATATCAGCAGCAGAGCGGACGAGAGCGGGTCGGGTGGTAGACAGAGATGAGGGAGGAGATATAGGGGGGGGGCAGCGTTGTGGAGAGCTTTAGAGTGAGAATGCTGAGTTTATACTGTATCCTGTACTGAATGAGCAACCAGTGCAATGACTGACACAGGGTAGAGGCATCAGTATAGCGGCTGGAAAGAAAGACAAGCCTGGCTGCTGCATTCAGGGAAGATTGAAGAGGGGAGAGTTTGCGAGAGGGAGGGCGATTAAGCAGGGAGTTACAGTACTCAAGACCCAGAAAGAATAGAGCAGTAATGAGGTTTGAGTTGTTTCCACAGTGAGAAATGGACGGATTCTGGAGATGGTCTTGAGGTGCAGGTGACAGGAGCGGGCAAGGGATTGGATATATGGGGTGAAGGTCAGATCAGAATCCAATAAAACCTCTAGACAGAGGGCCTGCTGCCTAGGAGAAATGGTGGTGCCACATACAGACACAGAAATAGCAGGGGGGTGGTTGGTTAGTAGATGGCGGAAAGACAAGAAGTTCAGTCTTAGTGAGGTTTAGTTTCAGATGGAGGAGGGACATGATGTCAGAGACAGCGGACAGACAGTCACTGGTGTTTTGTAGCAGGGCTGGAGTGATGTCACGGGAGGAGGTGTATAATTGGGTGTCATCAGCATAGAGAGCGCTGTGTTCTCCATTCTGTTCTATGGGAGTTCCCAGTACAGGGGAGCACTGTGTTCTCCATTCTGTTCTCTGGGAGTTACCAGTACAAGGGAGCGCTGTGTTCTCCATTTGTTTTTTTTTATGGGAGTTCCCAGTACAGGGGAGCGCTGTGTTCTCCATTCTGTTCTTGGGAGTTCCCCAGTACCAGGGGAGCGTGTGTTCTCATTCTGTTCTAGGGGAGTTCCCCAGTACAGGGGAGCACTTTTGTTCTCCATTCTGTTCTCTGGGAGTTCCAGTACAAGGGAGCGCTTTTGTTCTCCATTTGTTCTATGGGAGTTCCCAGTACAGGGGAGTGCTGTGTTCTCCATTCTGTTCTATGGGAGTTCCCAGTACTGGGAGTTCTGTGTTCTCTCCATTCTGTTCTATGGGAGTTCCCAGTACTAGGAGTGCTGTGTTCTCCATTCTGTTCTATGGGAGTTCCCAGTAGAGGGGAGCGCTGTGTTCTCCATTCTGTTTTATGGGAGTTCCAGTTACGGGAGCGCTGTGTTTCTCCATTCTGTTCTATGGGAGTTCCCAGTACAGGGGAGCGCTGTGTTCTCCATTCTGTTCTATGGGAGTTCCCAGTACAGGGGAGCAGAATGTTGCACTCAGAACTCCCATAGAACACAATGGAGAGACTCGTGCAAGTTCTGAGCTGACACTTTTGAGGACCCGTTCTTGGGATAGGTGCAGGTCCTGGAGGTGGGATCTCGCCGTCAGATTCTATGGTGCCCCCCCCACCACCACCACACTCCTTTTATTGATTTACGGTCTTATGTATTAGCAGACTCCTGTGAGCTCATACATTATACTCTGTGTGTGGCTGAGGCATAGCTTGCTGTTAGGGGGACATGTATGAAAACTTTCTTTGTTGCCCATAGCAACCAGTCAGTGCTACCTTTTAATTTTTCAGAACACTATATGAAATAAAAGGGGAGCTCTGATTGGTTGTTATGGGCACCAAAGAAACTCTTAGACCTATGAGTTCATAGTGTGAGAACAGGTGGAGTGTACAGCAGCCATCAGGTCCCTTGTCTGCCATTTATGTATTTTATTTGTATTTAGTCGTTGTTATAAGTTAACTTGTCACCTCCAACAGATCAAAGTACTACAATCAACCATACATGGGAATGCAGTATCAAGGAAACCACCCCTCTATGTACAACTCTGAGCCATTGCCTGATCCCGGACCCCTGCCTCCCCCTCCAATGTATGGAAACTCAGGCATGAATGCGCCATTCAACTCCTCCGCGGTATTGGGTTCTGGTATAAACCATCAGAGAGAGGGCCCCAATGTACACACACCCCCTTATCACCACCCCGCAGACGAGAAGCCGCATGGCATGGCGCCACAAAACAGTTATCAGCCCGGACAAAGTGCACAAGGATACTACGAGAACTACTACTCCCAGCAGGCCGTTCATAACGTCAAATCTTCCAGTGTACCTGAAGGTAAGTTCCTTTTTCATTGAGCCAATGGCAACCTGTTAGAGGGCTGCAGAGAGGTAAGTGAACCTGAAGCGTGTTACAGCTCTTGATGGATATATGTGTTTTTTCTTTCTTTTAGCTATGCATAAAGTTTTGTTTTCAAGACTTGGGAAAACAATGGATGGTGCAGAATAGTAGCCGCCCCCCACAGAGGCCCCTGGAGAGAAAGGGGTACGTTTTCCAAAAATGTGCCATCCCTCTTTCCTTCCCTAATGTGTCAACTGCCCTCGGAGTAGGTGTCCTATGTCAGAAGTCTATTAGATCTGTAGGAGCCAAGAGTACAACAATAATGTGCTGTTTGGCTAATGAACAGGTCACCTTTAGGACCACGAGCAGCACACATTTTATTACTTTATAGTAAAATTTATCGATCGATATCCAGAAGCAAAGCTCCTTTTAACTCGGGCCAGTGCTATAGCAGCTTTGATTAAGGACTTGTAGAAATGTATTAGCATGAGTGAAATGGATCCTTTCTTTAGGATACCTATTCATGCATTCAGCAATATATAATAGGTGGATTCTTAATATGAAGTAATAAAGACAGATAAATAGTGCTGGTCTTAATATGTAACCCCTTACCGCCGGAGCCAGTTTTGGCCTCTCTGACAGAGCCTCATTTTTTAAAATTTGGGATGTTCATTTTGTGAGAATAACTTTTTGACACTTAAAACCTATCATGTGATTCGAGATTGTTTTTCGTGCCAGGGTGCTTTTAAGATGTAAGAAATTTTGATTCAAAAAGTCTTGTTTTTTTTGGGGAAAAATGCGAAAATTTTTACCATTTTAAATTTCAAAATTTTCTGCGTGAAGACATAGTTATTATTTAAAATAGCTTAAAACGATTTACCATATGTCTGCATCTTTTTTTTTATTTTATTTATGTTTGGGGGCCTTAAAAATTTAGTAGTAATTTTCAATTTTCAAGAAAATTAGCAATTTACTTTTTTGGGCCCCAGCCCAGTTTAAGTTTTTGTTTGGCCTGTTGTTAATCCCCCCATAATGCCCTAAAAAAAAAACCCCCCCTTAAAGTATTCAAAACAGCATGTAGGAAGTTTTTTACCCCTTCTGCGTTTCCAGGAATTAAAGAAAAGTGGGGTGAAAATTTAAATTTTCACTTTTTTTTTTTTGCAGTTTTTCTTTTTCACCCATTTTTCACAAGAACCAGTGATTGATCAGTGAAATGCCACTTAATATATCCAGATTCTCCCGTTTCAGGATATCCCAAAATGTGGCCCTATCCCAATTTGGCTAAACCCAACAAGCCCCAGAATAAAAGGGTTTTTACCTACCGGATTTGGGGGTCCATTTTCATTACAATTTTTTTTTGGCGCCTTTTCTTTTTTGGGGACCCCCTACGGGGCAAAAATTAATAAAACCCCAAAAAAGAACCCATAGGAGACACACCCCTTTAAAGGGAATATATCCGGGTGCGTGAGTTATCGCCCCCACGGGTGTTTCACAAAATTTTTTGGTTGGCGGGGAAAATAAAAAAATTGTTTTTCCAAAATCTGCAATTTTAGCTAAAATGTTTGAATTTTTACAAAGGGAAACTTGTAAAAAAAAGCCCCCCAAATTTTGAACCAAATTTTTCCAAGTTCGGGAATACCTTACATGGGGGGTTTAAATGCGTTTTTTCGCATGGCAGGGGTAAAGGGAGGGAGCCTATTTTTTTTTGGACGAGATTTGGTGGGGTCATGTCGCATTTGCAAAGTCCCAAAGTACCCAGAACAGGGGGGAAACCTTCCCGAAGTGCCCCCTTTTGGATTTAACCCCCTCAGGTCCCCTTAGGGGTGTACTTTGTTTTAGGTGTAAGGTGGGCCCTATATTTTTTTGTATTGGGTATGAAAAATGGGGGGGGGGGAGGCAGTTACGGCATTTTTTTTGGGCTTCAGTTTTACAGTGTTCGCCGTACGGGATAAATGACAGGAAAACTTTACTATGGGGGTCGGTACACTTGCAATGATATAAATTTTATATAGTTTTTTATTATGTTTATAATTTTAACACAATAGAATTAGGTCTATAAGAAATTGCGTTTTTATGTTATCCTATTCTGACAGCCATAACTTTTTTATTTTTCCGTGCACAGAGCTGATTATGGGCTTGTTTTTTGCGAGATGAGTTGACATTTTTATTATAACCATTATGGGGTGCATATGACGCTTTGATCACTTTTTATTAAGGCTTTTGTGAGACATTTTGAACAAAATACAGCATTCCCGGTAGTGTTTTTTTATTTTTATTTTTTACAGCGGTCACCGTGCTGTATAAATGACATGCTAGTTTTACTCAGCAGGTCGATACGATTACAACGATACCCAATTTGTATTTTTTTTTTTTATAGGTTTTACTGCTTTTACACAATAAAAATACTTTTATTCAAAAAGGAAAACACGTTTTTGCATCGCCATAGTCTGAGAGCCATAACTTTTTTTATTGTTCGGTGTACGGAGCTGTGTACAGGCTTGTTTTTTGCTGGATGAGTTGACGTTTTTATTGGTATCATTTTTGGGGGGACAAAACTTTTTGATCAGTTTTAAATCCTTTATTTGGAAGGAAGGGTGAAGAAAATACTGCAATCCTAGTAGTGTTTTTTATTTTTAACAGCGCTCATCGTGCAGTATCGTGACAAGTTAGATTTACTCTGTGGGTCGATACGATTACGGCGATACCCAATTTATATAGTTTTTTTTATTTTGAAGCACTTGAAAAGAAAAAAAAAATGTTTTATTGTGTAAACCAATATTTATGCATCGCTGTCTTCTGAGAGCCATAACTTTTTTATTTTTCCATATACAGAGCTGTGTAAGGACATTTTTTTTGCGGGTCGAACGGACGTTTTAATTGGTACAAATTTCGAGTTTATATGAGTTTTTGATCTCTTTTTATTCCGTTTTAAGTGCTGCTGGATGAACAAAAAACGAAATTCTGTGACTGTTTTTTTTTTTTTTTACGGTTTTCACCGTGCAGGTTAATTAATGTGACAGATTTAAAGGGCAGGTCGTTACGCACGCGTCGATACCAAATATGGGTACTTATTTATTTATTACATCTTTTTTGGGGCGTTTGGCGTTTGTAAAGGGGAAAAGGGCGGTGTACATGTTTTTATTTTATTTTTTGTTTTACTTTTTTCACTTTTAACATTTATTTTTACTTTTTTACACTTTTTTTTTAACTTTTTCATCTAACAGCAATCTGTACTGTGTACTGGTCGCCATGACAACTGCCTGTCACCATGCCCACAATGTATTGCAGGCCTGGTGACGTCACAGATGACCCCGGGAAGTGCCGTTCACTTCCTGCGGCCATCAGGTAGGAGATCGCTGCTGAACTGCAGTTCGGCAGCAGCCGGGAAGCAGGCAGGAGGAACTCACTCCTCCTGCCTGTGGCTTCATTATCGCAACCATGACAGGTTGCGGTAATGAAGCGTTAATCACCCGCTGCCGGAGCTCACTCCAGCCACAGGTGATACGGCATGCGGCCAGCGGTAATTTACTGCTGGTCCCATGTCGCGATCGTGTACGGCTCGCCCGCAAGCCTGCGCGATCGTCAGGATGTATGCATACGTCCATTTGCGGGAAGTCACTTCCCGCTAGGGCATATGCATACGTCCAATGTCGGGAAGGGGTTAAAGGGATGTTCCCAGCTCATTGATTTTGCTTAAAGCCTGTAGACAAACTTAAATAAAGACTATTACCAAATACATTGTTGTTCTTATTTTGCTTTGTTTAAGAGTTAGAGCAGTTCTTCTCTCTCGCTCTAGAGCCCTGGCGGAATAGTGATATTGCTCCCTGCTGTGTCTTATCAGCAGCACAAGAGCTTGTTTATCTTTCTTACTGACAAACTTTAACCCTTAACCCCTTAAGGACCCGGCGTTTTTTTTTTGTTTTTTTTTTTGACACGTTCATTTTTCCCTCCTCGCCTTCCCAGAGCCATAACTTTTTTATTTTTCCACCTACATAGACATATGAGGGCTTTTATTTTGCGGGACAAGATGTACTTTCTAATGGTGTTATTCACTGCACTATAGCACATACTGGGAAACCACAAAAAAATTCCAAGTGGAACAAATTAAAAAAAAAAAAAGTGTTTTCGCCATGTTTGCGGGTGTTTTGCTTTTACGGTGTTCAATCTTCGGTAAATATAATGTGTTCTCTGTATTCTACAGGTTGATGCGCATCCGGCAATACCAAACCTGTAGGGTTTCCGTTATGTTTTGGTACCGTAAAAAAAATTCCAAACATTTTTTATTTTTGAAATAACTTTTTTGTACTAACACCTACGGAAGTCAATGAGGTGGCATTTCTTGCGGGCTGAAGTGTAGTTTTTATTGCTAGCAGTTGGAAATGCATGCAACTTTTTTGACCACTTTTATTCCAATTTTTAAGTGACATAAAATGACCAAAAAACCGCAATTTTGGCGTTTGGATTTTTTTTCTTCTAAGGTGTTTCAGGTACGGGATAAATGATGTTATATTTTTATAGTTCGGACTTTTTCGGACGCGGCAATACCAAATATGTGCAATTTTTAGTATTTTATTGTTTTTATTTGTAAAATGGGGAAAGGGGAATGATTTGAACTTTTAATACTTTTTTTTTGTACTTTAAAACTTTTTCTTTCTTTTTTTTTTTTACTTTAACATTGAGTCCCCCTATGGTGCTTTACCACTAGGGGGCTTGATCGTTAATACAGTCTAATGCATTGCATAGACAATGCATTAGACTGTACCAGATGACGGTTTCCCCACATCCTGTCTGCGGACGGAAGTGTGGCAAACCAGGACATGGCAGTGATGGGAGCGTTCACAAGGCTCCCCGCTGCCATGTCCAGGCATCGGATCGCTGCAGCTATGCTGCGGGGATGCCGATCGCCGGGAAGAAAGGTGCGCGGCACCGCTCTTCATTCATTTAGACGCCGCGACCATCACTGCTGAACTGGAAGCGGGAGCCTGAAGCTGGCTGTGAAGAGCAGGCTCTGTTAGGGTATGTTCACATGGCGTGTTTAGTCCGTGTGAACATACGTTTTTAGATATGCGTTTGGATCCGTCTGTCGGACCCAAACATGTATCTAATAATGTGCAATGTGATTTACATTGCTTTTAACTTGAAACATGCATTGGCATTCACACGGATGATCTCTGAGGCGTCTCTTTGTGTCTTTCGGATCCGTCTTTTGGATCCGTTCCAAGAATTGTCATGACAATTCTTGTCCGAAAGACGCAGCAGGAGCCCTATAATAAAGTATAGGGTGCGATCCTTCTGCAGCCAACACGCATCCAAACACACAGCTGCATGTTGGATACGTGTTGGATCTGTTTAGTATCTGATCAACGCTGTGTTTTTGGATACGATTTTCGGATTCCAACACGGATCCAAAATCGTATCCAAACACGCCGTGTGAACGGCTCCTTAAACAGCCAGATGAGAAACCCCCTTTAAAGAGAAACTCTATGGACAGTGAATCCCATTGTAGGTTTATACAGTGGAATATGTTCCATCTTACTGAGGTATAGTGTAGGATTTTTTTCCCCCCAGAGTATAGGTTAGATGGAAGCATGATCTGAATAGGTTTTAAAGCAGTATTTCTACATACTGTCTGTAGGTGTGACGCTGGATTGGACATTTACACACAGGCACAACCCCTTATTGTTTGTGTGCCGTTCACATGCTGACACGGAGAGTTGGAGGGAATTTTACATTTTTCCACTGCTTGTCCCCTTTTTACCACCTCTTTATTGCAATGTATACCAGTGTTAACCATACTTTTGTTGTATTTCAGATGAATTTGCGAGCTGGTATAGCAGTGAGGAAGAGGATGGTAGCGGAGTTAGTTCCATCTTAAAAACCCTGCGGAACCAGACCAAACTGGCCAGGAACAACTCCACTGAACAGCAGTCGGCCCCTCAAACTCTTGATCCGCGGCTGGCAAAAGACAGGCCTGCTGGTGGTCAGTCATTCGATCCTAGACTAAGACTTAGCCCGGGACAAAGTCCCGGGCATCACATGGAGAGTGCCACATCGGACCCCAGAATCGCACGCGACCCCAGAAAAGTAAAACCCGAGGCCTCTGCCGTCAGTCACCTCCCTCACTCTGGAGGGAACGTCAAGCAGAAAGGGATAGATGACGAGGATGAAGATGCCGAAAGGGAGCTGAGGGAGAAAACCGCCATCATACCGTTAGACATGATGCCGGGGGTCAGTTTAAGGGACCCACGGTGTAAGCTGAGGCAGTTTAGCCACATTAAAATGGATATTGTACTGGCCAAGCCCAACTTTGCTAAACTTGTTGTTTGGGCCCCGGAGGATCTGCTTCCAGTTCCCCCTCCAAAACCTGACCCCGTTTCGTCTATAAATTTGCCGTTACCTCCTCTTATTGCCGACCAGAGGCTTAACAAAGCCCGGACCCTGGTGACAGAGGTGCACCAGTCAGGATCTGACCCAAGATTGGAGAGAGTGGATCCCAGACTGGAACAAAAAGCGAAACAGGCGAACGTTTCAGCCAAAGGCAGCTTTGTCGAAGCAGCAGATACACATGTAATTATTAACAAAATGAACGACCCTCGTCTTCAGAAAAGCCTCCAGTCACGACTTCATCGCTCCCCCAGCTCCGATAGCCAGCACAGCGCAGCAAAAGAGTCCTTGTCCCCTAAAGTGGATCCCCGCTTGGCCGCCAGATCCTCAGTGGGATCGCCGCCATCCTCCGTTAAACCTGCTCAAGACGTCCTCTCTTCATACGCTCCAAAATTGTCCCCTTCTGGAGGTAGATTGGGGAGTCCCAGCTCCATACTGAAAAATATCAGCCTGTACAGTCAACGAGACGGTGCCACCAGTTCTTCAGCCGATCCTGTAGGAGAAAACGGTGATCATCAGAAAAAGACTGTCGACGCGGACAAGCCGGGCAAAAGCGAGTCCGAGGAAGTGCCCGAGGTGCAGCCGCCCGCTGGAGAACCGGCCGCGAAGAGTCCAGAGGACGCCAAGGACAAGACCGAAGATCCCGCCAACAAAACCGAGGCAACCAATAAAGCTCCAGCAGCACCAGCCGTTCACAACCTCCCCATCTCCGCTTTGGCCGGACTCATAAGGCCTCAGTACAGTGATCCCAGGCAGATCAAACCAGCAGCTCCTGCCAGCCAAGCCCAAGACGCTCCCGCCGAGGGGGGTGGTGACGGCAAGCCCCTAAAAGACGTTTTCAAAACCTTCGACCCCACGGCTTCTCCATTCTGTTAGCCGCCCCGTTACTTCCAGGATCCCTTTTATACCTAGCCTGTCTCTGGCCTCACCCCCTTCTCCATTATTTATTTGTACATTAAACCACACACCTTCTGCTGCTCCCAGTGTAGATGATCACTATGCTGACTGCATCCTCTGTGGTATCTTCACGTAATAGTCCATCATGTGATAAGAGAAAGTGGCCACACCGGCGACCGTAGAGCACTTTCATTGTAAATAGGACCGAATGGGAGGATTCTTCATGTGGATGTGTGTCGCTCATGGACTGCGTGGGACTGAGCAATACACTGCAATACAAGCGTAACGATATCATGGACTCTATAGCTGTACAAGGCTGGGGAGCTTCACTACATACAGAGAGGCATGCAGAAATGTCAGGGGTGTAAATGGCGTCTGCATTGATGTTACAAACAACTTAAAGAGGTTCTCCAAGGTTATATAACATTTGCTCACTGTATTAGAATAGTTCTGTAACTTTTTAACGTACTTTGTGCTTCTATTCCTCACCATTTTAAGGGTATGTTCAGACGGCGTATTCAGCCGTGTATTCCGGCGCATTTTGCCACGTATTGCGCTTTTTACCCAGCGAAATGCGCGCCGGAATTACGGTAATCCATAGCTCTCATAGAGCGCTACAGATTATGCGTCGTCTCCGATCGTACTGTACACGCGGGGGGAGAATTGACATGTCAATTGTTAGCGGTGATTACGCGCTGCTAACAATGCATGTTTATGGGGCCGGCACCTGGCCAGCCCCCCCTGTGCTTTGGAATTACGCGCTGATTAGCGCGTGGTTCCAAAACACGCGCTGCGATAAGCCGTTTGAACATACCCTAAGGCTTCTGATTGCTGTCAGTGAATGTAATCTTGCAGAGGTTACACAAAAGACCTGTCCTGATTATATATATATATATATATATTTTTTTTTTGCTGTGGCTTTTCACCTTTCACTACCAGATGTGATTCCTTGTCACTTTTGTTTTTAGATGAAGATAACACACTTTTTATTTTTTTTTATTTTTACATTGGTTCTGACACGGAATAAGCGTGAAAGTCTCTTGTGCAAACACATTCTTACAAGCTGAAACTTAGGGGTTGTTCACATGGCATTTTTGGATACGATTTTAGATCCGAAAACCGCATCCAAAAACGCAGCGGCGATCGGACCCTAAACGGATCCAACACGCAGCTGTGTGTTTGGATGTGTGTTGGCTGCAGCAAGATCGCACGCTGTAGTTTTAAAAAGGGCTCTTGCTGCGTCTTTCGGATCAAGAATTGACATGACGATTCTTGGGATGGATCCGAAAGACGCAATGAGACGCATCGGCGATCGCTCGTCTGAACACGAATGCGTGTTTTACATTGCGAGCAGTATAAATCACACTGCTCATTGTTGGATGTGTGTTCGGGTCCGTCTAGACCAGAGTTCCCCAACTCCAGTCCTCAAGGCCCACCAACAGGTCATGTTTTCAGGATCTCTCACAGAATGCACTGACAATAATGATATCACCTGTGCAATACTAAGGAAAGCCAGAAAACATGTTGGTGAGCCCTGAGGACTGGAGTTGGGGACCCCTGGTCTAGACGGACCCAACACGCATCTAACAACGTATGTTCACACGGACCCAACACGCATCTAACAACGTATGGTCACACGGACCCAGCACACCGTGTGAACATACCCTTAGAAGACGGCATGAGGCTTGGTTTACAATTGCAACAGAGGTTTAGAAGCTCCGTCAGAGAAGTGGAACCGGATGCATTTTGCAATGGCGCCAAGCGCACCCACAATGGGGTCCATAGTGTTTCCACCATGCTATCTGTAGTTTCACAGCGCAGCACGCTTCACTATTTCCGACAGAACCTGCGACGCGAGTCTGAACCAGGCCTTAGACAGGTTTTCCAGCTTTGTTTCCATTCACTGACAGGAAGATGAGACTTTAAATATGGCAAGGAATTGAAACATAAAGTCCGTAGAAAAAGTCCTAGAACTTTTAATTTGGGAGTGATCAAATAGAAAACTTTGTGTCACCTGCTGAGACGGTCCGACCCTCCGGTGACCAAGCTTCTGGGATGAGGTGTAGCTTTTCTGCCGATCCCATCTATGGGACTCTTGAGCAGGACGGTTATGAGTAGAGGGGTTAAACACAGGAAAACTAGTTTAGCGTGGCTGCTGTTAGTGAGTGTAAACATGCAGCTACTAGTTTTAGAGTAATCTATACTATAAAAGAAATAAGGTGGCAAGTGCGACCTTACATACCAATGCCCTGGCAGCTCCTCTCCAGGCTGGTAATATTAGGTATTAATCATACAAGCTGACCTCAACATGAATAAGTGAAGTAGATTTGGTAGATGCTACCCCCCTGATCCCAGAAAAAAAGGGGCCCCACGGTAAAACAGTGTGATATCTAGTGTTAAAGGGAACCTGTCGGGAGGTTTTTGTTGCCCTGTCTGACAGCAGGATGCAACAGAGGGAGAGGAGCTGAGCTGTGTGATATATAGGGTTATATGATGAGAGGAGAGAAGCTGAGCTCTCTGTTATATAGGGTTATATGATAGAGGGAGAGAAGCTGAGCTCTGATATATAGGGTTATATGATAGAGGAGAGAAGCTGAGCTCTGTGATATATAGGGTTATATGATGAGAGGAGAGAAGCTGAGCTCTCTGTTATATAGGGTTATATGATGAGAGGAGAGAAGCTGAGCTCTGTGATATATAGGGTTATATGATGAGAGGAGAGAAGCTGAGCTCTCTGTTATATAGGGTTATATGATAGAGGGAGAGAAGCTGCGTTCTGTGATATGTAGGGATATATGATAGAGGGAGAGGAGCTGAGCTCTGATATATAGGGTTATATGATAGAGGGAGAGAAGCTGCGTTCTGTGATATGTAGGGTTATATGATAGAGGGAGAGGAGCTGAGCTCTAATATATAGGGTTATAGGATAGAGGGAGAGAAGCTGAGCTCTGTGATATATAGGGTTATATGAAAAGTTAGGATTTCTCAGTAAAAAACAGAAAAAAATACCTGACCGAATTCCTGCTTACCCCGCCCACATACAGTGATCGACAGCTTTTCCTGTATCAGTGTGTGTACATAATGTCAATCACTGTATATGGGCAGGGTATGCAGGACTTTCAGTTTCATTTTTAAGATTTTCTCTGCTTTTTGCTCAGTCATCATCAAATTCCCGTCCTATAAACCTACATATCCCAGGTCTCAGCTTCTCTCCCTCTGTGACAGCCTGCTTTCATATAGGATAGCATAAACCTCCTGACAGGTTCCCTTTAAGCCTCACAGTTCAAATCCAGCGCTATTTACTAACCGCACGGTTGTCATAACTAAGCCTTCTGTCTGGTTTGTAGGAAGCAAATTTGGAGTGATCTCATGCGGTTACTTCTGCTCCCCTTAGTGGTTACTTCTTTCACCTCGAATTTGCAGTGTTACCGCTGAACAGTGGGTGGGAGGTGTAACCTGGGGGTATAACATACATTGTATAGGCATTATGTAGTAAAGCAAGCTACAAGGGAGAACGAATCGAAGCGTTACCATTTCAGCCACTCTTATGGAAATGTATTATGAGTTGTTCCCTATGCTCCCTACAAATTTTTTAGTGAGGAGAGCAGCATTGGAGGGAACGGCAAATCTTCCACTTTTCCCTGCCGACGACATTGCCCTGTCTGTGCTCCATGAATGGAGATGGAAAAGCTCTTGTAGTAATGGTTGTTCCCCATTCACATAGGAGAGGGCAGCCGTGGAGATTTCGACTTCAGTTGCTGCTTCCCCTTCTATTAGGGAATCGCTCATAAAGCAAATCCTGACTGCATCCGTTGTTCCGGCTGAGCAGATGGAGCGTCACTGTGCGTCCTGTAGAAATCACGCTCGCGTATTCTTGTATAAGTCATTGACGTTTTAAACAATTTTATGATAAAACTGTAAAGTGAACAGAAAGTTCGAGAATCGTGATTATAAGAAGAGAATTTGTCGGATTTTTTTTTTCTTTTTTTTTTTATGGATACATTTCGTTTTCATGAACTGGTATTGTATAGTGTAGAAGATGATGTATTTTGCATGGCATTTTGTACTCGCATATCTTTTGTGTATTTTCAGTACTTATAAATTCTGCCGTTTTAACTCAATATTTAAGCCGCGACACCTCCCTGTTTTAGACAGCGTCGCTATTTTTCATGGTTTACTGCTTGTAAAACTTATTATTGGAAATATATGTCGTACCATTATTTCGTATGTGATTCATTTCACTTGTGCATGAAAAATATGCTATAAAATGTAGATAAATTTAAAGGACTACTTCTCTTGTTTAGATTTTTTTTCATTAAAGCGGCTGTCCCACTTGAAAGGTTAGCTTTCAACATGTAGGGAATAGTAAATGAAGACTTTTTCCAAATACATTGCCTTAAAACCCATCTACAATGCTCACAGACAGTTACAGGGTAAAACACACACAAACACTGCACTGAGGCAGGTAGCTAAACACTCTATTAAAGGGCTATGGGTTGTTAAAGGAGTAATCTCACTACAAAGATTAGTTTTCAACATGTAGGAAATGGTAAAAAAAAAACCTTTTTCCAAATATAATGCTTTGTTGAGGAGATAAGAGAGATTTTATCTGCTCTGAGAGCACACTTGTTTCTCTGGTTACCATCCCACTACTTGAGATGGCAGCTTGAGAACAGAGTTATCTGAAACAAAGGAGGTGAATTACTTTTGATTATTTACTTTGGGATCTGAAGCTCTCTGCTCTATAGATAAGATCTCCTACTCTCCTGTCAGTGCAATTACAAGAGCTGTGAAAGCAAAGCTGATTTGCTAATCACCAGGGCTGTGGAGTCTGTAAGCCAAAGCTCCAACTCAGACTCCTCAATTTCCCTGACTCTTGACTCCCACTCCCTCTCCCTCATATATGGCGCATGTTTAAGTGATAACTTTACTTCAGTAAAATGATATCATCAGGCTGTTTATCACCTTACAATAATCAATCTATTTAGGTAGTACAGACACTGACAAGCAAAAGGGTAACAATGTTTTGAACTTTTGACTTTCAGGCTCCATATCTCACCATCCACTACAGCTTTGAACATGAGGCTACCATCACTTTATAGACAATCATCTTACCTATCTTATACATAAATTTGACTTGCAAGTCTTTAGCATCTGCTTAGTTCTGCAGATTATTTCCTGTAACTGCATTGTTACTGTTTTGCTCCTAGAAATCAAAATGTTAATTTTTATCTTGTTAGTATTTGGTAAATCCACCTTTTTGGCTTTCAGCTCTGCCTGTATCCTTCTCGGGCTCTGGATCAGATTCATGCAATTCCCCACCAAAATCTGATCTGAGGTCTCTTTTACATGCTCCCATTCTTGGTGCAGACTGGATTTTGGGTGTGAATACAGCTTTTTCTTCAACTCTACTCACAAGTGTTGGATTGGGTTGAGGTCTGGGGATTGTGCAGGTCAATACAGCAACTCTACTTCATGGTCATTGTCATTGAACCATTCCTTCTCCAACGTCTGCTTCAGGTTGTTGTCCTGCTGGAACACTATGCCGTCCTTTTCATACCCATAGTACTCGATTGTATGAAGTAACTCATTTTGTAAGACACTCACATATAGCTCAGCATTGAGATCAACATCGATCCTGGTCAAGTCTCCACCATCTTTGGCTGTGAAACATCCTCATATCCTCAGGCTTTCTCCACTAAACCTGACAGGTTTTCCAGTTTCTCAATCCTATTCGCCCCTGTTCCCTTGATTCTTCCAAACCCATCTGCCCCCATCACAGTCCGGTCTATTGGCTTTCATCTCATCGCTCCAAATCCCCCGTTTGCAATCTTCCATTTTTCATACTTTTTTGTAAACTCGAGCCGACGCGTCTTATGATGATATTGAAGCTGAGGCTTTTTCACCTTTTTTTTGGGCCATCATTCCAGACCTGTGTAATGTGCATTGCCCGGTGCTTGCATGGACATCTGTGATCTCACTCTTACAAAGCCTACGAGCCGCCTCCACTACTGTGTCTTAGCGTCAGAACTGATAGACCTTGTGATGAGTGACTTGTTGGCTCTGTTATTTCCTGTGGACGTCACCTCTTGGCTTCTGAATGCATGGATGGACGGACTTCATTCCATATTCTTCCAGCTGTTAGGGCCTCACATGATGCAGTTTGGCCATTTTTTTGGCCGAGAGACGCTATCGATGAGCTGGATGACACGGTTTCCCTTTTCTTGGGAAATCTTCTTCATGGCTGTTCGAACCAGTGACCTTTTGTTTGGGAATCAGCCTAATAAAACACTGAGCTATTGGGGAATGTGAGATCTGTTTTTAATTTTTAGTAACAAGAAGAAAAAGATGGTCCCACCACCCGGAGCAAAACAGTAACAATGCAGTTACATGACAAAAATCTGTAGATGTTAAATAGTTGTAGGTCAAAGTTATGTACTGTATATGGGAGCAGTAGCACAGGCAAGACCCAATTCCTCTTGCTCTTGGCACTACATTGAACTAACTGGACCAATTTATTATATATTTTGGAAGTCGGTCCATTTTATAACGACTCCGACTCCTGCAAAATGGGCTCCGACTCCACAGCCCTGCTAATCACTGCTATAGAACCACCCATAGCCTGACAAGGAAGAGAGACAGGAAGCATGAATCTGAAGCTGCTTATGGCTTAGTGAAACAGCGTGGTGAGAAAACTCCCTTAGTAGTCAAAGGACTTCCAAAGTCTAAAGTAGAAGCAACTATTGCTGTGTTCACCAAAGGTGGAAGTGCTCCAACGAGAACTGATAGACCATGTTACTTACCTAAGTGGAACATACAAGGAGAAACCCAAATAGCAGGCATGGTCTTCTGGAGGGGTATAAGTAGCACAGGCCTCTGTCACTGAGTGAATGTCCGCAGTCACCTGAGGCAGCAGTATGCCAGGCGACGACGTAGGGGAAGATTGCAACCAGCAACAGCGACTTTTTTTTTTCCACAGGTTGTTCAATCTTTCACCTATTTCCTGTTGGTTATTTTGTACAAAAAACAGGCGGCTGAAACATTTTGTTTGTTTTGGGGGGAAAAAAAGCGAAGTTGTTATACCACCGACAGTCTTCAAGGAAGCCGCCACAAGGAGAACACAAGCATGTGAATGGTTCTCCCCTTTAAAACAAGAAGAATGGGCTTGTCATGGCATCCAGCATGTAATTCTGGGAGGACACCCCAAAATGACCAAATCTGAAACTAAGAGCTGCAAACTGAATATCAGAGGGTCTAACGATGAATGAAGATTACAATCTACAACCTAGTGCAACTGCTCAAGCTAACCACTAACTTAATGGGATGTTCCCACTATGCACTATAGCATAGCGACCTCTGGGACCTGCACCTATCTCGGGAAAGTGTTGACTCAAAATAAATAGCTTTGTTGTACTTGCTCTCCATCCAGTTCTATGGGAGTTCTGAGTATGGCCGAACACAGTGCTCCCCTGTACTGTGAACTCCCATAGAACAGAATGGAGAACACAGTGCTCCCCTGTACTGGGAACTATTCCAAATGTCAGTGCCACACTAAAAACGAAGTATACATCAAAGGCATATAGGAATTTTTGAAAATGCATTACTGCTAAGGAATTATTGAAACCTGGGACTCTTAGTTCACAGTTTTGATCAAAAATGTTTAAGCTCACCTCCTAATTGCGTCAAGGGGATCCCAGTACAGGTGAGTCCTAACACTAAAACGTTACCTCTCTTGGAGCCTATTCAGACTACAACATCTCTGGGAGTGAAAGGACTAACTGCTGAATAATCCTGAACTGGTATAAAAGAGGTAGGTGGAGTGCAACAAGCCAATGAGGCAGCCACTCCTCATACAGACTACAAAAACTTTGTTTGGCTCTGCACATCCAAAAGCATTTTTTTTAAAATGCATTACATTTTTGATCAAAACTGTGAACTAAGAATCCCAGGTTTTCATATTTCCTTAGCAGTAATGCATTTTCAAAAATTCCTATATGCCTTTGATGTTTACTTAGTTTTTAGTGTGCCACTGACATTTGGAATAGATGTATGTTATTGCCTTGCCAGTGTGCACCTATGCTTACATTTTTTTTCAAAAAATGGTTTTGGATGTGCAGAGCCAAACAAAGTTTTTGTAGTCTGTACTGTGAACTCCCATAGAATAGAATGGAGAGAACACCGCGCTCCCCTGTGCTGGGAACTCCCATAGAACAGAATGGAGAGAACACAGCGCTCCCCTGTACTGGGAACTCCCATAGAATAGAATGGAGAGAACAGCGCTCCCCTGTACTGGGAACTCCCATAGAACAGAATAGAGAGAACACAGCGCTCCCCTGTACTGGGAACCCCCATAGAATAGAATGGAGAACACAGCGCTTCCCTGTACTGGGAACTCCCATAGAACAAAATGGGGAGAACACAGCACTCCTTTGTACTGGGAACTCCCATACAGGAGAATGGAGAACACAGTGCTCCCTGTACTGGAAACTCCTATAGAACAGAATGGAGAACACAGCGCTCCCAGTACTGGGAACTTTATAGTAGAGAATGGAGAGTCATGCGCAAGACTGAGTAGATCTCCATTTTGAGCCGACACTTTTGAGGGCCCGTTCATGTCAAATTCCGGTACCACCTCTATCACACTATCAATATACTATCAAAGTGCATGTTGGGAACACCCCTTTATTTGTCCTTGTCAAAGGTGTTCATAGCCTCTGTGTATGGCCACCCTTTCAGTAGAAGTTGACTAGAGTCTCCTATACTATTCCTAGAACAGGACATGACTTTCCCATTATGCCCCAATTCACTAAACCTTCCATAATGTTAAATTTGCTTTATAAAATGTGTGGCCTTTTTCTGCCATCTAGTGCCCAAATTGTAAAATGACTTGTGGCAGCTGGATGCGTCCCACAGCTGTTCCCAGCTGCAATATGATGTCGGCTTTTAAAAGACCAGAAGCAGAAGGAAATTCTTCGGAGGAAATTGTGGAATCTCAGTTTATGTTTCTTGAAGGTCCTTAGTTTCTTTTATCACTGTCTAGTAATTTAGTAGTTTTACTGAAGACCTATGCTCACTTGTTCTTCCCTCTCCTCTTTGCACCTTGTGAACGTGGTCATTTTTGGCTTTTTTGAGGTGCAGGTGACAAGAGTGGGCAAGGAATATTTATCATCTAGAGGTGATAAATGCCTCATGGCTATGGTTCCCCCCAGAGCAAAATAAGATGGGGCCCAAACACCTAATGACAGGAAACTAAAATATCAGCATAAGTAGCAATAATGAATGGTGTAAATGATACCGCCATATATCAGATATCATAGTAGAGCTGGAGAGCAGAAAGCCACCCACTTTTTATTTCCTACCTAAAGGAATATTGTTCTTGGAACTGAATGTGGCCCCTCAACCTGTTGGTCCCATAGCAGCTGCTATGTTTGCAATGGCCCCCACCAATCATTAAGATGAAGGCATGTCCTCCATTCTTCCTTATTGTGACCATGCAGTGAGGAAGCCTTGGAATGGAGCAGCAGACAAGCATGCCCACTGCTGCTTCATTCAAATTCTATGGGACTGCCATAGATACCGAGTGCTGCACTCAGCAATGTTCACTGATAGGGTGGTCTAGGGACTACGGTCTTTTTCAGGGTTCATTACATTGTCCCTAGGGACCCTCTACAGAGAAACTCTGGGGAAAACCACCCAGTGTAGAGGGTCCCTAGCGATCCATTTAGGAGCACCTTTCCTATTCTATTGGGATCAGAACACCGTATCTGGTCCTTTCACCAGTTTTGTGAGTGGATTGACATCTAGGTATGTCTTATATTTGTCTTTAGGTTGATAAGGTGATTACCCCACTGAAGAGTCCTTTGTTAGATGAAACCTGTCTGGGCTTTGTAATGTTTTACTTGACATTCATATCTACTCTTTTTGTAAATGTTCTGGTAGTTGTACATTATATTATTTAGTTTCCTACCTTTTAGTTTGAGAGGATAGGGTGAGACAGGTGCCAGATTTGCGGGGTCGTCCTTACGGGACGGTTTCTCCGTTAAGGGTTGAGAATAGGGTCACTCCTGTGTATTTATGTTTAGTCCTTTTGTGTATTTAAAAAAATATATATATATTTTCTGTAGTAATAAAAGTTAAGTTTTAAGTAAGAATTCTTTGTTGGGAGAGAAATTTATGTTGAGAGAATTCTGAGCTTACTTGTAACGAGGAAGTGCCTTCATGGGAACAGCCCTTTATACATTCCATCAACGGAGCTGGCTGTGTTAGAGAATACAAGGACCAAACTTATGAAAGTTTAATGTTTAATAGACAAAAGGTACAGTGCTTGCAAAAATACAGAAAGAGAAGTAGGGCTCAGTTCCCATCTGCCTCGGAGGGTTCTGTTCAGTGCTATTTTTTTCCATCTCAACGACTGACGCCACAGCGGGAACCCGACGGACAAATTTTAAATAATAGGGTCGATCGGGCACTGTGGGTGTCTATTGTGAAACAGATAAAACAGATCCCTCTGTGCTAGAGGTTCTGAACGGAATCCTCCGACACAGATGTGAACCAAGCCATATACCTAAAAACAATAACCGCTATCAAATAAAAAGGTGAAAGAAGAGTAAACACACAAGCTGTAAAAGTTCTTTTGCTCCCAGAGGTTCAGATTTAAACTAACATACATCACCTCTCCTCTCAAGCAGCTACTGTCAGTCTCCTCCCTGCATAATAATCACACACACTCACTGCTGTGCGAGTGCTCAACCCCAGGTGCTGTCATTCTACTCCCGTCCTCTGTACTCCTTAGTAATTAGTGAAACAGTGCAAATAAATAAAAAGGAACCTCAATCAGGTATGAGCATTGAGAAAAACAATGCAAGTATTTGAACCTAGGACCCCTGTGCTGAAAGGCAGAAGTGCTAACCACTAAGCTACACTGTAGCTACTCACAGCTCCATACAAAAACAGACGTTTCTTTGATTAGAGTGAGCACACTATGGGGAAAGGCATGGTGATGTCAAACCTGCTGGGTCACATGCTATGCAGTTCAAACAAATCATACACGTCTGCTTTTGAGCATACTGAAAGCTAAAGCAGGACAAAACAGGCATGAAATGCCTTCATGCCCAAACCCCTGTAATTTAGGAGAAATTGCTACTGTTAACCCTTGGAAGGGATTTGTTTTTAGGGCAGTAGCCCTGAGAATGCCATTGGAATGGGTTGAACACTTTGTCATAGGATTACTTAGGAACCTTAGTACCAGCCTTGCCTAAGAGTTTGACTCAATGGTCTATTTTGTTGCAGGGGTATACTGAATATTAGTGTTACCTAAACATTTGGGTATATTTATGGATTTTAAAGAAAAAAAAGTTGCACAGATATTGTGCTATTTTATGGGCAACAAGATGGCTCAGTGGTTAGAACTGTTGTCCTGCAGCGCTGGGGTCCTGGGTACTAAACTATTACATGTTCCATAATATAATAGACAATAAAGATTTTCCTTACAGATAAGATTGCACAATGACATTTAGGTGAAGCTGAAGAACGGAGCGGCCCATGTTTATTCTGGGAATCTTCTCAACCACGATTT
This sequence comes from Phyllomedusa bahiana, assembly GCA_025379985.1. Lineage (NCBI taxonomy): Eukaryota > Metazoa > Chordata > Amphibia > Anura > Hylidae > Phyllomedusa > Phyllomedusa bahiana. Next base: position 22,021 of record JAODAL010034224.1, on the reverse strand, counting down.
GCTTGCTTTTTCTTTTAGCCGTTCCTTTTCTTTTCTTGCAGCTTCTCTCTCTTTTTCTGCAACTGTAAATTCGTATGCAAATTTCAGCACAAATTTCTTCCTCTCTATCCTTTCCCTGACTGGGTCTCTGGGCTGATCCATACGGAATTTCACATCCCTTAGAGCGTTTTCAATAATGATTTGCAGGTCGTTGCATCTTCCTCGGGTCTTCAGGTTGTCATCATTTGTGTAGTTCTCAACAGCATGGACCTGTTCTGCACCAGCCTCTCTAAACTTGGTTTCCAAATGACTGTAAGGTCTACTCAGCTTGTGGGTAAGAACGACTATTGGATATACTCCTATGATAAGAAAACAGTGCAATCCGTGTTATATCATATGGAACCTAATAAATAACTACAAAGAAACTTCCTTTAAAGGCGCTGAGTGAAAAAGTAGAAAGGTCCAGTAAACTTTATATTAAATAGGGTACTAGACATAGAGCTGCATGAGCCACTACCAGCCGGTATGTGTGTATGGACAGATATGACGTGTGCAAGGAGTGTGGGGTCAGTGTTGACTTAAGGGGTCAGGTTTTGGGGAATAATGGTGATAAGAGAACAGGGGTAGTTATGAGGGGAGGTTAAAATAATTCAACTTATTTAGTCTTGAGAAGACAGCTACGGCCAGACATGAATAATTTAAATGTATACAAATGCCCCCTACAAAAAGTATGGTGAAAACATATTTCATGTAAATCCCACAAAAAAGAAAAGGGGATATTTCCTTTCGTCTGGAGAAAAAAAAGATTCAATCACCAGACAAGAAAAGCTTTCTTTACCACGAGAACTATAAATCTTTGGAATAGCCGTCTTAGGAGCTAGTCACAGCAGGGACCATTGAGGGTTTCAAGAAAGACTTAGATAACCACTTAGTTCTAAATAATGTTAATACTTATGTAGCCACATAAAATATCTGGATCCAGTCTGATGGCAACTCAGGGATCAGGAACTAAATCTTCCTTTAGAGCAGATTGGTTCTTGCCTTATGGGTTCCAAAGTCTTCATCAGTAAATGGGGAAACTAAATAAAAAAAAAACGTATCTATCCTTACATATCCTTCACCCACATTTTCCCCACCATTGTTTGAACTTGATGGACATATGTCTTTTTTCAACCATACTTTATAACTATGAGTAAATTTCCAAAATATGATAGGCCTGCCTAAAATTTAACTTAAATTATGAATTTTGGGAGTGAGTTTGTGTGTCTAGGGCAGGGCATTTAGAACTGGTGCAACTTGAGGAAAGTCAGGAATTGGAGGACTATGGAAGCTGTTAGTCTTAGATGGTTAGCAAAATGTAGAGCCTGGGTAAGTTACCATACAGGAGGAGTTGTAGAGAGCTGCAGCACTGCGGTGACTAGAACAGGGTAGAGGCATCGGTGTAGAGGTTAGATAAAAAAAATAGACTGGCTGCTGCCTTCAAGATATATGAGTGGCTAGAATTTGAAGAGTTGGAGACTGATTAGCATTGAGTTACAGTTATCAAGATGAATGAATCTGCTTAACATAAACGCAATCAACAAAGACAGTTGCCGCAATACTTGGTCGTACTGTATAGTAAAATGGAAACATCATCTTTAGCTAGGTTAGTAGGTGACAGAAACTGTAAAAGCTTCGTTTTTGGAAGGGTCAGTGTCGTAGATTGGACATGATGCTATAGACAGGAGAGACACAGTCATTGGTTCTATGTAGTAATGTAGGGGTGATATCAGGGGAAGAGGTATATAAGTGGGTGTAATCCATATGGATATGATTCTGGAAGCCAGTTATACTGATAGTTTATCTCATAGAGGCTGAATAGAGAAATGACGGTAGAGTATACAATAGGCTAAACCCAGAGGAACCCCAAGAACTTGCATAATGCTGTTTCCTACGTTGCCTCCTATCAAGTATTCACACTTATTCATATTAATTACTCTCATCAAAAATACAATATGCTGATTTACCTGTATGTATTGGTATTTTTTTCAGCTAAATGTCCATGAGTTAACCATAGTGGTAGCCCATGGAGCCCATTTTAGACTCACTCGATTCACTTCTTATATGTGTCCTCCTCAATATACTCACACCCTCCTGTTTTTTCTACATATAAGAAGTGGACTGCGCACAAATCCCCCATCTCTTCTGCAAGGCATGGGAAGGGCAGCACCCAAATATAAGCTTCTTCATCCAAATGCCTACACAGTGCAAAAAGAGCAAATGGAATCGGTTTTTCACAGAACTTCTAAAGGAAAAAGGTTCACTCAGGGGAAGGACATGAGAAAAGGTGAAAACGTGCCTGTGTGCCTGGCTTGGAAAAAGGAGTGTTCCTTCAATGGTAGAAATGGATAAGCAACACTTTTATTGCTGCTTAACTCTACAGTACATACAGTAGAATAGACAGGTTAATATGTAACCTGCCTGGCTGATTGCAGGTGAGTATGTCCTCTATGTCTGGCCGGGATAGATCCCAACCCTGGTGTTCATGGGACTTCTGTGTTCATGTGATTCACTACGTTAGACGTACCTGTCATATCTCGGCAGTTCTTGAAAAAAATCTTCAGATTGGAAAAATCCTCAGGTGACATTGTTTGCTTCACACTGGACAAATAGAATATAATATATAATATAACAGAATATATAAGATATAATGATGGTGTGACATGAACCACCCTCTGCCTGGTCTCTTCTGAATGCTGCTATTTGTTACCTGCCAATTAAGCAGGGTGGAGTCACATTATTATGACCACTTTCTATTTTCTACATCTGCAGCTTATATAGGATGTGATGTGTGGTGAGCTGGCTTGGTGGGTATATAAGGTGCGATAGGCTGTCTGCACATATATCCCTCATTGCTGTCATGGGTTAAAGGAGCGATTTATCAGAGTTGTAAAAAGGAATGACTATGGACTTTTGGGCCCAGGGTGCCACTGCATCTCTGTTAACCCTACTGTGTATGGGCCCTGGAGCAGACGGATGTCACTGCACCTCTGCTAACACTGCTGTCTATGGGGCCTGGAGCAGACAGATGTCACTGCACCTCTGCTAACCCTACTGTGTATGGGCCCTGGAGCAGACGGATGTCACTGCACCTCTGCTAACTCTACTGTGTATGGGCCCTGGAGCAGACGGATGTCACTGCACCTCTGCTAACCCTACTGTGTATGGGACCCCGGAGCAGACAGATGTCACTGCACCTCTGCTAACCCTACTATTTATGGGGCCCCGGGGCAGACGGATGTCACTGCACCTCTTCTAACCTGTCACGGGAAGTGTGGATTCAATGTACCACCGCAAGTGGTGGTATAAGCCACGTCAAGGAGTTGTGTCTAATTAGCCTCCAGGTTTTCACCAGAGCCCGGTGCAAGGCAGGTTGAGTTTATGCTGCAGGAGACTACCAGGTCGTTACACCTGATGCGACTTGCTTGCGGTGGTGGGCGGGGTATACCGTGGTCTGGGAAATGTTTTTGGGGCATTCTCTGGACCACTTTCCTTATGGAAGACACACTCAACCCATATGATATGAATCCATCCTTGTAGCTCACATACACCTATACATGCTGGTCGTCTACCCTGGGAAGATGGGATCTTCCAGGAAGACAATGTGACATGTCACACGACTAGAAATTTTCAACATTGGTTGGAAGAGCAGAACCAAGACTTCCAAGTATTACCCTGGCCACCTAATTCCCCAGACCCCAATTAAGCATGTGTGGGGCCTGTGGATAGTGGTGTAGACTCTATGGCCCCTCCAACCGCTGTGGGATGCAGTCCGCTCCAAATACCTGTGATAACCTACCAGGACCTTATGGAGTCACTCCCAGCCCGTCTAGCTGCTGTCCGGGCTGCACATGGAGATGACTGATTATCAAATTTGGGTCACCTTGCCGGGGTAGGTGGGCATGTCCAGTTTTGATCAGAAATGTACACTAAGAACCTCAAATTTTTTCATATATTCCACAGTAGCAGAAATGCTGTTCCAAAAAAAATTCTTATGTCCTTTTTAACCGTTTTAGTGCTTATAGAGTGCTACTGATATTGTGTTGTGTTTGCACCAGGGATAAAATGTGATCAATTCTAACTTCTGGCTTTAGTGGCAGCTGATTGACATTGTTTGCTGTTCTATAATCTGTGATCTACAAGTCACCCAGATAACCCAGATTCTTCTCTACAAGTGACTCTCCCTCTAAGACATATGATGCCTGTAGATAGTTATAATATGAGTACTAGATAACTAACTTTACATTTATCCACATTGAACATTGGTTGCCAAGTGGAAGCCCAAACATTCACTGTATCCACATTTACAATTTATGAACATCTTCGATAGATTGCACTATACTAAATAGCTTGGTATCATCTGCAAATATAAAAACTATGAATCTCCCCTCCCTTATATCATTAAAAATGTAGCTGAATAATGGAGTCCCCAACACTGAACCTTGGGGTCAACACTTACAACTGGAGACCATTCAGAGTAAGAATCATATAAGGGTTCTTGAACCAGTTATTCCATTTATAATTCTACTTTCTACATCTATAGACCTTATTTCATGGACAGGCACCTCTTCACCAACATCAGATGGGTATGACCATAAGGGGAAGGCTCCAAAGTTTAATCCTATGGATAGGCCATAATTGTATGAGATTGGAATGCCCCTCACCCCCTTTAATCCCTTACTGACACAGGACATATGGGTACGTCCTAGCGCCGTTAGGGTCCTAGGTAGTGGGATTACTCAGTAATCCCTTTACATAGGCTGGTGTCAGCTGCTAATTGCATCTGACCAGGGCTGGGATGATGGGTAGGCGAAGGTAGGCGACGGCCTAAGCCGCTACTTCATCCCGGGGAGCAAGAAGGCATGGAGTAGGCTGAATTTTTCATGGGGGGGTGCACTATATGCCTTATTTTCCCAGGGTACCAGAATACTTTGTCCCCCTACTGCAGCTGACACCCACCACTAACAGCAGGGAACCTAGTTGGCTCCGTTCCCTGCTGCTTAAACCTTTAGACACAACATCTAAATGTATGACGGTGCCTTTCACTACCATTAACATACATTAACATGGCGGCTAGAAGACTTATGAAGACTTCCATGTCTGCCGCTCTATCACTTTCTGCCTCAGGCAGGAAGTGATTGACCCGCCATCTTTGTACAATCGTCTGCATTTTTTGCACCATGCAGAAGGGTGTGAAAACGTTTGTGCCCCATAGTGGTCAAGTATTCTAGAAGGACTTACTGTTCATGAAGATAAAAAAAATAGTTTTAAAGTATAAAAACTAAAGTATAAAAAATATTAAAAGTTCAGATCACCCCATTTTGCCATTTTAAATTGGTATAAAAGACCAATCTATTAAAATATAACATCATGGAGATGGGAACGCGACTTCCCTGATATTAATACAGCAGAATCGGTTCTGTGGGGATGGAACAAGGTGAGGAAAGTGTTAGTGAGCATGTCTTGGAGAGATCCATACTTTAGGATCGCACATAGAGCGATATACGGATCTAATGTTCCGCCTCACCTGTCTTTCCTGGAACGTTTAACAGCTTGCCCAAAACGCTCGGAGCCATCCACTCTACAGATCTGAAGCACAGCCTTTGGTCACGTACAGTGGTTCAAAAATACTGGGCTGCTTTGGTCCGGATGCTCAGAATTAAATTGTCGGTGAAGATACAACTCGATCCAAGGCACATAGTCTTTCATGATGTTCCGAGTGGGACGGGAGTGTTGGGGGGCGGGGGGAGGGGAAGGGAGACCCACACAGAGCAACAGAATTGTACGTATTTTCTTGATGGCGGCCAAGCGGTGTCTGCTCAGTGAGTGGCTAAAACCTAGGGGACCATCACTGACCGCAGTAATACTAACTGTCAAGAACCATATGATGATGGACAAAATAGCTGTGGCAAATATCAAAGAATCACAGACAGAACGGTTCTTTAGAACTTGACAGAGCTTTATTAATACCTTCTTCTCGGATACAGATGTCCACTCTTTTATGCAATCATTTACTGGAACTAGAAACAACATATGGTTTTGCACATCCAAAAAAAGCTTTTTGAAACAATGAGCATAGGTGCACACTGGCGTGGCTGTAATATACATACACATTCCAATTTCAGTAGCACACTATCAACTAAAGAAGCTATCAAAGGGGACATAAGAATTTTTGAAAAAGCATTTCTGTTTCCTAGGATACATGAAAAATTTTGAGGTTCTTAGTTCACATTTTTTATCAAAACTGCTTAAGCCACCTCCGAAACTTCAATGGGACCTCAATGCAGGTGGGTCCTACACAAATGACTGCCTCCATTTTGGTTTTCTGCACTCCACCCACCTTCACAGGTTTTTAAATCAATGCAGTGTACTTAGAAGCTGGTGCCTTCAGTCCCTGAAGTATGGAGGTCTGAACAGGCCCCAAAAGAGGTAACAATAGTGTAGGACCCACCTGCATTGAGGTCCCGTTGAAGTTTCGGAGGTGGGCTTAAGCAGTTTTGATCAAAAATGTGAACTAAAAACCTCTAAATTTTTCATGTATCCTAGGAAGCAGAAATGCTTTTCAAAAAATTCTTATGTCCCCTTTGATAGTTTATTTAGTTGATAGTTTGCTACTGATATTGGAATGTGTATGTATATCATTTACTGGACCAACATGGTATCTCAAATATCAACTAGCAGGCTCCCTGGGGAGAATCCATATATCAGGCTAAGGTTTAACATCTTTAGGGAGATCAGTGGCCCACGGTGAAGCTGAGAGGGACCTGGAGGGATGGTCGATTAGATTTGAATGGCTCAAGGTGTAGTTGCTTGAAGGAAAATGTGTGTACCATCAGTACTACTCCTATTAATATGTTGATTATTTATTTTCTTTTCTTTGATGTTCTTTATGCCTATGATTACTGTAATCAGGACAAACTAAGGAGGTTTGTTATGCTAGTAATTATATAACATTTATTTGGTTGTACCGTACACCTCTTTGTACTATGAGTTGCAATGTTGTTTATAATTGAAAAACAATAAAAATTTTCTTGATTAAAAAAAAAAAAATGACATCACTTATCCCATACGCTGAACACCAGAGAAGAAAAAAATTCAAATGTCAAGATTGTGTTTTTTGGGGGTCATTTCACATCCCCTAAAAATTGCTATCAAAAGTGATCAAAAATTTGCATCTATCCCAAAATGGTATCAATAAAACCACTCTTCAGCCTACAAGAAATGCCACCTCACTCAGGTCCACGGATAGCAGAGCAAAAAAAGTTATTGGCAGCAAAATAATGGTGCAAATTTAAGAAATATAAAGGGTTTGGATTTTATTTACAGTACTAAAACATAATGAAAACCCTATATGTTTGGTATCACCAAAATCATATCCGCCTGCAGAATACAGATCATGCCTCAATTGCACCGAAAAGTGAACCCCGTAAAAACAAAACCCCTGCAAAAATGGCGAAAGTACTTTTTTTCACATTTCTCCCCACTTAAATTTTGTTTTCGGTTTCCCAGTGTATTCTATGGTAAGGTCAATGACACTATTAGACAGTCCACCTTGTCCTTCAAAATAAAAGCCCTTATATGTCTATGTAGATGGAAAAAAAAGTTATGGCTCTGGGGGGCTGAGAGGGAAAAATAAAAATCTATATTATTATGACTAGCTGTCAGGAAGATTCTCATTTATCTATGATTTCGGTATCATCATGTGTCTATGTATTTTTAGCTTCTGCATTATAATTTTGGACTCACCCAGTTGAGCATATATTTGTGCCACCTCGTTGTGCATCATTGCTGCGTCATACCCTCTGTTGTCGACAACAGGGATGCAGTCGGTCAGCTGATAGGCCAGTCTCTCCGTTGTGACCCCACCATAAGACTGATCGGTTCTGGCTCTCATTTCATAGACGCCATTGCCTAAGGTATAGAAAATGGAGTTGATAAAGGAGGATTTGCCATGTCCTGCATAACCGAACAACTGCAGGAGAACTCGCGTGTAGCCGTTCGCTGCCGACGAATTTTGTGGCATGTTAAACTGCAGGATATTATTTCTCATGTCTTGGGCGTCCATTGCTAGAGAAAGGCTGTGATGTTTGCTGTCACTTGGGTTGTGCACGAATGACTTTCGTATCTTTCTTCTTTACTTTTATTTTCATTTGCTAAGCATGAGGTCATGCCCCTGGGGGTAGGATTTGTTCACACCTGCTACAAATACTGAGGACTGTCTGCATGGACAAGTATAGAATGTTCTGAACGTAGAGGTGGGGTGGACTCTCCCATAGACATGAATGGGAGTTCTGAGTATAAAACATTCTGAACAGAGAGGTGGTCGGTACTCTCCCATAGACATGAATGGGAGGTGGGAGTATAGAACGTTCTTAACAGAGAGGTGGTCTGGACTCTCCCATAGATATGAATGGGAGTTACGAATATAGAAAATTCTGAACAGAAAGGTGGTTGGGACTCTCCCATAGAAATGAATGGGAGGTGCGAGTATAGAACATTCTGAACGGAGAGGTGGTTGGAACTCTCCTATAAAGATGAATGGGAGTTCCGAACACAGCCGAGCATTGCCACTTGGCTAAACCTGGAACTCCCATTCATATCATAGAACCGTAGAGTCCCAACCACCTTTCTGTTCAGAATGGAAAGCTTTCAGGGGTCGTTTAGGAGACAGGTAGTAGCAGCATGTGTCTGGGGTGCATGGACTGTGGGGGGGTGAGATCTATGCTATGAGTCTATAAGTCTGGGTGAGTACAAGATTGAGTCAGTGAAATTAGATTAACTCCTTGTAATCAAACCCACATACTGGTAAATGTGTATGTGACACTTGAAATGAGTGAGTCTTAGCAGATAGTTTCTTGGGTATTCCTTCAAATTTTAGTCCTAATGAGTAGCCAGTAACTGCCCCAAGAAGGGGACCCATCACTGTAACCTAACCCACTGTGGTGCCTATTCTGTGGTCCCTATGGGTTTCATCATCAACGAACAAAACAGAGAGAAGATGATTTCACCGGGGGCGAGGCTCGGGCGCTCTAGCGGTTTCATTTTCTCTGTAAAAAAAAAAAATATATATATATATTGAATTAATAAACTAAATTGTCTTCTGGGCTGATTCATAGATGGCATCTTGTGGAAGGAGAATAGAAGATAACTTGTGCAATTATACTGGTAGCAACCAGCCCTCCGTTGCATAGTTGACGTGTGAGTGGTTGTTTATCAGTATTTTTGTATTTGTGCAGTCTCCCCTTGTATGATGTTGTGACTTTTCTGCATATTGGTGTGAACTGGTACTTATCCAATGTGCAGTTTTTTTATTATTCAGTTGCCCTCCTAGTGGATGAGTGTATGAGCTACTGCTCAATCGTTATCTGCACCTGTTATAATTCTCCCAGGTAACACTAGAGCTTATGTTGCCTCATACTGGGTTTAGTCTATTGTCCAGCTATTGAGCTGTAAATATGGCCATGTGTTTGTGTTTTTAAGTAAATAATGTCTCATTTTTTCCTGTGATTTTTCCTACAGAAGATTAACCTCTTTTCTTTTTCAGTATTGCTTCTGATCTAGTGTTATCTATCCTTATGTAGAGAACAATAAAGCAATGATTGTCATTACCTACTATTTGTAATGAGACTATACAGAGATGAGTAGCAGCTGAAGTAAAGTGAGTTTAGTCTGCCCTGCCATACAAGCGTTTTCTCACAGCTAGAGAAAACATATTTTACATATTTTCTATGTAATTTTTAACTGCATAGAACTGCCAAAATAACAAAAAAATATTGGGAAAAATTCAAAAAAATAGGAATATAGGAAAAATAAGAATAATATATTTGCAGAAATATTAGTTTTAATAAATATATGCTTTTCTGTTGGCAGTGTCCCTTTAGTTTGTTGAGCAATGGTTTGAGACACTTTCATTTCGTCTTCATAGATCAAATTATTTTCTCCTTCATAGATCACATTAGTTTCTTTTCTAAATCTGGTTAAAATTTCAGCTGTGTTTTGCTAGCCGGCTACGCTGCAGATTATGTGACTTCAAGGATCAGATAGAACTAGTTTCTGGTGTAGCATCTGCAGGGACTCACTTCTTTCCAGCCCCCATCTTGGCCAGTTCCAGAGGTCACTCAGCTCTAGGATCGCCACTTTGGTGAGTGGAATGGCACAAATATGTCATTCTGACATCAAGACTTCTTTTCAAACTGACCTCAGCCATCTTTATTTGACCAGCAAATGACAAGCAGGTTGGTGTACACAAGCAAAATAACTCCTAGGCCATCTGGCAACTAACTCAACACACAGGGAGTCCCTCTCTATCCTTGGTCTGGGGCCTGGGCCTATCGCTCAATACACACAAATACACACGTTGACCAGTTACCTACTGGTCCAGGCTTCCCTCAAGTCTGGGGAATCAGAGCCTTCTCCTCAGCTCTGCTGTTGCTCCCATCTTCAGGTAATCAACCAACCCCTGGTGTCTGGAGTAATAGGCTATTAAAAGGCCTGTTAGACCTGGGCTGGAATATGGGAATGGCCTCCCACCCAACACCACTGCCATTCTGAAAAGGCCAGTCCATAATTAGTTGCATTGCAGCTATACTAACAGCTACTACAGGTATCAGTAACTTAGGCAGGCTGAGACTGGCCCACAGGGGAAAAGGGAAAACCCCTGGAGGGCCCCTGAGCATTGCTTTTTAACTGCATAGGTATCCTCAGAAGAGGCAAAAAAGCAGAGAAAGAGAAGCAAAAAGGAAGAGGCAGAGTATAGGAGGCATGTATAGTCATTGACAGTAAGGCCTCGTTCACACGGCTTATTTCGCCGCGGATTTGCCGACGGATTGACGATCGTCAATCCGTCGGCAAATCAGTCAGAAATAAGTAACAGCCTATTTTCTATTGATTTCAAAAAAAAAATACGGCTCGTCGTTCACACGACCCCTTTTTCCGTGCCGGTTTGCCCCCCCGCTTTTTGAACGAGGGCAATCCGGAGGGAAAAACAATGTGCATGTCAATTTTTTTAAAGGGCCCGGATTCATCACCAAACAATGATTGTAGAGGGTTTGAACCCGTGGGGGAAACCCAGTTAAAAAAAAAAATTTTTTTAGGGGCCCACACTTAGTGGCCCTTATTTGAAAACTGATTTTAAAACTGATTTCAAAAAGTTTTTAAACATCGGCAACCCATTTTAAATACGTTCTGAAATAACCCGTGGGAACGGGGCCCTTAACTGTGGGGTTTGGCCCTAAAATAAATCCCCGGGGGGGTCCAGAAACAGCTCAATTGTTGGCCCCTAGAATAAATCTCCACCTTTGACCCAAAAAGGCCCCCAGTCTGACACTGAACTTAGGGTTACTGATCTAAAAATGCTGACTTTCCCCACCGAAACCAGGCACCTCGGTGGTACATACCTTGCAAGTCTCCTACTTTATAGCATTTAAGATAGCGAAGGGTGACCCCCTGAGGTCGCTCTGCCACACATCCTACATATATACCCAATATTATTATTGATTGCATTCTCTCTGGCCCCTAGACAAGTTATTGTTCAGACTACTCTTCTCCAAGCACCTTCATTTGGATATCACGCCTCCCGCCTCTATTGTCTTGATCTTCAGTTTAGCGAAGACATAGTTAAGCTACTGCAATTTAGTTTTTGCTACTTCAGCAAAGTTCTGCTTGCTTAGACGCTAATCTTGGAGCAGTCAAGCCTCTCGAAAGGAATGGCCTTGGCCTTTTTTGGCAGGTGGATGATTGGCTCATGGAGCACTCCATTAGCCAGAGGCTCCCAGCTGATATCTGCTCTTACCTTCTCTGCAACATAGGATGAGGTGGGATCCCAAGGAACAGCACAAACCTATGGGGTTTTGGGGTTTTGTAGCAAAATTGCTCCTCCTGAAAAATGTCTGTTTAAATCGGAGGGAAACTAACCTTTTTCTGGATAAATGGGGGAAAAAATTGGAAACTGCAGGGTTTGGTTTCTAAATTTTAAAAAAATCAATCAGGGGGAAAAAAAAACCCTGTTGAATTTTTGAATTGGGGAGTTCTGGTTATCCCGAGGGGGTTTGAGGTTTGATTTCTTTTAAAGCTTTGGGGAAAGAACCAAATGGGGGCCAGGGTAAGAGAGGGAAGTCAATGGCTGTTTTTAAAGAGAGAGGGGGATAAAAAAGGAGAAAGAGAGCAACTAAAGAATCTGCTTCTGCCCTTAAAAGGGGTGGCACCACTTCTACTGGGGCAGATTTACTGTTGGGTTTATGCATAGACTGTGTCATAAAAAACAGCAGGGTCTGTTTCCCCTTTGGGCCCCCCCTCTTTATTTAAAGGGCACAAATTAAAAAAGGGGTTGTCCCCAAGGCTACAGGCAGCTTTAGACTTTAAAACTTTTGGGAAAGATGTTTGGGGGTTTATTATCTTTATTGGCCCTAAACTTTTTTTGGTTACATAACACAAATGCAGGAGATTTATAAAAATGTAGCACGAAGACTAAAGAAACTCTTAAAAAAGGGAAAGTTTTTAATTTTTTGGTTTTTAAAAAAATAAAATTTTCCCCCTTTCCCGAGAAAAAGACAAAGGGCTTACTATGAAGACTGTCTTTGGGGGTCCATAAACAACCAATTAGTGCCACCCTTTTTTTTTTACATGTGGCCCGGGAAAAAAAAGCTTAGCTCTGTTTTGGGTTTCTATGGGCTCTGACTGGGGGGCTATGGGCTCTAATTGGTTTTCTATGGTTCTAATTGGTTTGCTAGAGGCCCCTGATTTAAATTTTATGGGCCCTGAAAGGTTGTTAGAGCTCTGATTGGTTGCTTTGGGGCTCTGTTGGGGTTTTTTTGGGTTCGATCGATTTACTATGAGCTTGATTGGTTGTATGGGGTTGATTGATTTTATGGGGGCTCTGTTGGTGACCCATGGGCTCTGATTGGTTTCTTTTTGGGTTGGGGGGGGGTTTCTATGGGCTCTGATTGGGGTTTCTATGGGGGTCTGGTTGCTAGGGGCTCTGAAAATTTGGTTTTCTATAGGCCCCCTGAATTTGGGTTTTATGAGCAACAAAAGGGCAATTTAAAAAAGCAAATTTTCATACATAAGGGCCTTGTACCGAAAAAAAAAGAGGCCCTCACTTGATACCAAAAAAGGGGCCGCTTAAAACCTTTAAATGTAAAAAGAACCCCAGGACATGTAGCACCGACTGAAAAATAAGAGGCCCCCAAAACCCCCAAACCAATCAATGCATGGGACCTCACTAATACGAGGTTTTTTTAAAAAATATTTATGGGCAATTGGCTGGTTCAGTGTCTGGGACGTTGTATCTTGAAACCAAACTTAACGTACAATGTCAGAGGAAAAAAAACCCTTGTGATTTTTAAAATACTGTATCCTGGGGGCCAAATATCCCCCTTGAGGGACCACTGTATTCATTAGGGCTCAAGGATAGTGATGAGCAATTACGTTGACTATCGGGGGTCGAAAATCGATATCGGCAATTACAAAAAAACGATTTCCGATAGGCGATAAAGAATTAAAACGCCGATGACCCCTTAAAGTTATGGGGGAGGAAAAAACACCTTCATTCTTACACCCCAAAAAGGGGGGAGAAAACTGGTAATTAAAATCCAAAACAGTTCCCAAAAAGGTACGTGCTACATCTTAGGCAACACACTTTGGTTTTTAAAAGCCACAGAAAAAAAATCACAGACCATTCACTATCCCTGTCTTGCACCCACAGCATGACCCTTAAACCTGCATCACCCCAAATTAAAAAGTGCCAGAAGGCAGTATGAAAAATGAACCATCATGTTACTTGAAACTGGACATTGAATATCCCTGTCCGGAACGCAGCAAGAGCCCCAAACCTGCATGACCCCCAGTTTTAAAAAGTGCCGGAAAAAGGAGTCTTTCAACCACCATTTTAGTTGAACTGGACATTGACTATACCTGTCCTGTACCACAGTATAGCCATTAAACCTGTCTAACCCACAGATTAAAAAGTGCCGGAAAAAGGAGTCTTTGAACCACCATTTTAGTTTCACTGGACATTGAATATCCCTGTCCTGGGCCACAGCATGAGCCCCAAACTTGCATGACCCCAGATTTAAACAGTGCCGGAAATTGGAGTCTTTGAACCACCATTTTAGTTGAACTGGACATTGACTATACCTGTCCTGTACCACAGCATGACCCTTAAACCTGTTTGACTCACAGATCACAAAGTGGCACTATGCTATTTTGTACAGTGACTGTCATTTAGTATATTTTTTGGTAACTACATTTGTTTACAGAATTTATTTAGGGAAGTTTTTATTTATAGTTTTACATTATTATCATTTTGCTTTTTTTCAAGTGTGATAACATACAAACATACACCCCTCCCTGCAGTTTTTAAAGGTATTTTTTTACACATGTAGATTGTTAATTCGTCCGCACACCCATAAAGTAATAAACATGTCCAAATTCATCCCCAAAATAATTCTTAGTTGAGAAGACACTTGCCCCCGGGCTTCTGAGACTGATTCAGCCAATCAATTCAATGGTTTCATTTTTCCTCCAAATCCTTCTTCAGTGATTAGGGACAGACTCCCCTGGAGATCAAATGATGCGACCCCATAGGGACTCCAGCCCCAGAAAATGTTAAGCCTCAAATTGTGCAATTTGTGTCCAGCCCTGGAGCCCTTTTGACACTACTTAGCCTCACAGAAATCACCTTTTTCAAAATCTGATTTTTTAGTGAAATTTGAAGCTCTCCTGATTGCCCCTAACGGTGAGAGCCAGTGCTGCCGTCAGCCATCTGTTAACACGGAGATCCAGCTGCCAGACTTACAGTGGGTGTGGTGAGAGCCCAGGCTAGCGTCTGTCATCTATTAACATGCAGGTTCAGCTGCCAGGGCAGGAGTTACAGTGGGTGCGGTGAGCCCAAGCTGGCGTCCGTCATCTATTAACATGGAAAAAAATGCCCCTTTTGACGCAGCAAAAGAAAACAGTCGTGCTGAAGCAGAGTGCGGAAGCGAAGTGTGAGGTAAGACCTCCACCCGTCCGCAGTACACAGTCAAGACCTGGTAGCGCTTGCCCCTCCGTATGAGTGCGAACCAATTGAGCTTCACTTGGAATACTGATGGTTAACGCTCCTGTTCCACCCAGGTGCCCTTCTTCTTGGCATTCTTTTTCTCATTTTACTCAACGTGCTGGAGGAAATTGTCTCTGTTCTTTGTTCTCTGTCCGTGCTCCATACTCCATGTCCTCTGAATAACCTACATCTGGTCAAGTCTTCCTGTACCTCTCTTGTACAATTCAGAGGAATTTTTTTACCAGCTATTTTGTACATGCAAGTTTTTAGTAGTTTAATTCTAGAAAACACATTTTTAAAATAGGATGGAATCCCACCATGTCTTTGTTCTCTTTTTTTAATTGTATTAATTGGGTTGTCTCATTATAGGGATTGCTAGCTATGTTAAAGATCTTGCAAAAACAAGTCATTTTGCAATATGTGTCCATTAACAGGGCCCTACCTATTCCTGTTTCTGACAGCACCATCACCCTTGAGCCACTCTTGACAATTGTGAATGTCTGTTAGAAACCACATTTTTTACAATAGGACCTGTAGTCTAGCTGCATTTCACAGCAACATGCCCCCAAAAATTCAAAACATGACCCCTGAGCCACTTTTGACAATTGTGAAGAACAAATGTCTGTTAGAAACAAAATTTTTTTATAATAGGACCTGTAGTATTGCTGCATTTCAAAGCAACATGACCCCAAAAAATTATAAAAATGACTTCTTAGCCACTGTTAAAAATTGTGAGGGAGGGGGGTGTGGTTTGCCATGTAGGAGACAGGACGTGAGCTGCAGGAGCTCCTCCAGAGACTTGCCCTTTATCACCAGCCAGAGACATCAAAATGGTCCGGAGAGGGAACAAAAGGGCTTCCCAGACCCATGGGGCACCCACTGAACAGCTGGGGTTGCCCATCTCTAATATCTTTACCCCTCTGCAAGACCTGGCAGAGAGCGGCCCATCTTCCCGCGCTCAGGAGCAGTCGGCGCCATCTTGTAGAACCGCCGGGGGAGCGTGTGGAGTCTCCGACGCTGCAGGGATGCCATCTCCTTACCTGCTGCCTCCTGTGCCTGAGGAATCATTACCCCATGTGAAGCCTGCTGCCCTGAAGCCGACCCGCCAGTCTGGAGATGCCGCGGCTGCAGCCCCGGATCTGCGTGGACCCCGGCGAGGATCCCGGCGCGGACGTCTGATGCGACATTGGAGCCTCACCTGCTGCGGAGAATGAGTGACACCGCAGAGGACACGGTAGGGTCAGACACCTACCGTCGCCACAGCACCATCTGGGACTTACCGAGCCAGAGGGAGCACGGAGCGGGTATCCCGGTGATCGCGAGGGGTGCCACCAGGGCCTCACCCCTCCCCCACTCTGCCATTCCAGCTTTGCAGAGTGGAGCTCAGGCATGCTCCCCCCTGAATGCCTCCACTAACTGGGCCGCGGAGGGCCAGGGTGAGCCCGTGGATAACCCGGCAGAAGCCTTATCCAGGTCACAGACTGAGAGGGAACAGGGGGCCCGACCCGAGTCCCTGCATGAAGGGCGCAACCCTGTGGCATATATGCCCACCTTGGACTACCCTTTGCCGATGGCCCGGGGGGCTGGCCTGAGGGCCTTACATGACGCCTTCTCAGCAATTCTGGTGGCCGCAGGCGGATGACAACAGGGCTTACCTGTTTTCTGCAAAAGGGGGGCACGAAATCGGGTGTGATCGACAAAAACCCCCGCCTTGGATACACCTCCCACTCACCTCTGGAGTAGCCCTAGATGAGAATCCCATGGACTCTCGGTGCTTACTTGCCAGCTCCCCCACGCAGGGTAGCCCTGGTTGTGGTCGCGTTATGGGCCTCTGACGTGGCTTGGGGCATGAGGTGTCGGGGCATCGGGGGGGAGGGGTGGCGATCCTGGTCCGCACGCCTCCTTCTGATGGAGGGAGGCCCCTCTGCTGCCCTGACCCGTCGGGGGCACGCGGGCGGCCCTGCAGCAAGGTGGTGACCTTTTGCAATAGGACGCCAACCTGGGCTTTAGCCCTAACTCGTCAAAACGGGCTGCGAGCTTCCACACCGGTCAGGAGATTCGGGGCCTCTCCCTCCCCCCCCGGCCGAGGGGACCTCTGGGATTTCCCATGCTCAAACCGCTAGGGCTCCTCCCGCCTGAAGATGCCTGCTCAAACCCTGGAGGCACACCAGAATTGAGGGCACTTTCTCTCATTTCTTACGACTAAACAGGTCTTGCAACTCCTAGCAAAGGACAGTGCAGCGGTCCTGGAGACAGGAAACTCTCGCCCGGTTGGTTCAATTGACGTGGGTTGACCTCCAAGTTGGAGTAACCAGCTGGAGAAGAGCCAGGAGTCAACATCTAATCTCGTTTCCCCTTACAGTCCTCCCTAAGGGAGCAGTCTCTCAAACACCTGCAACTAACCAACACCATGGAACGACTTGGAGAACGCAGTCGTCGCAATAACGTGCGGTGCGGGGTCTACCGAAGTCAGTCAGCTGGGTGCCTTTTTACCACTTTAACAAAGCTGTTCAACCGTATCTTAGGGCGTCGAGGCAACCTTTATCGAATTCGACAGGGCCCCACAGAGCGCTACGACCAAGAGTATGGATCCACCGCCCACGAGATGTATCTGTAGGATCCATCACTTCACCCTCAAAGAGGAAATCTTGCGCAAGGCCCTCCTGATGCAAGCGAATAGAGTTGATAGGTCTCCGCTGGAGTTTGTTTCCGGACGTGTCACACCGCACAATAACGCATGAGAGCAGCGATCGACCCTCCTGTCGTCCTCTCCAATTCTCAGAAACATACCCTACAGGTGGGGATTCCCTTTTCGCTTTCAAAGTTAAGACAACTGACAAACTGCTCATCTTCCGCTACTTGGAGGACTTGCCACTCTTTCATTCCATTGGGCCCTTAGTCGGAAGTGTACCTCCGGGACTGAGTCATCAGCATTCTCGGCGAAACTCCTGTGAGGGCGGGACTCAACTGTTGGACAATCAAAGGTAGAAATCAGATGCTTGTCTCAAGACACAACAAGACCTCGCGTTCGCCGGATAGTCTGCCGCCAGAGGGAGGACACACCGCTGAGGACCTTTGTGATGGGACTTTGGTTATCTCTATAAATACCCCTTCGGTCTCTCCTTGCTGGCCCTCTGATGGCGGGTGCCAGTCTTTTCAGCTTGCATGACGCATCCTGTGCTCGGTTTGGTCGGCTGACCTTGACCTAGACTGATTGGTTTAGGACCCTTTCACTCTACCAGCATGGAAGGGACTCTGTTTCGCAGGGTTCATGCAGTAGCAAAGTACCTGCCGACCTTCCGAGGTCCTTTTGCTGCTTGTTGTTTTTTGGTTCCTCCCTGATGGTTGCCTATCATGTCCTGGTAAAACTCCTCGCTTCATGGGTCTCTTGGTTGCATTTACTTGGCGGGGTTTCTCTTTCCGGGGCTGCCTTCTGCTACCCACCCTCCGAGCTGATGCCCTGGAGGCTCATCCTTCCATGATGGGGCGGGGCTCGCCCTTGGGGGGAGGGGAGGGTTCCCCCGCCTGCGCGTCTTTTGTTCAGACGTCTCTGGAGGCTTGCGTACTGTAGTTTTTTTTTTTTTTTGCAGTACCGTAACCCTCTTTATTTTTGGTTTAACGAGCTATTACCTGCCTGCTGCAGCTCCCTGCCTTACTCTTGGCAGGTTCCCCGTTTAGTCTGGCCCATTTGGACTCCCAAGAGGTTACTGCAGTTAGATATCTGCCTGTATTAGTTTACCGGCCTCTTTTTGCTAGGTCTTGGTTTTTGATTGTTTGCGGTTTGTTTGTTATTTCTCTGGCTCTGCGGTTGGCGAAACGGGACATCGCGTTTTTTTTTATAGCCTTAGGGGGTACGAGCTCCTGTCCTTCTTTTAGACGTCAATATGAGGAACATCCGTCTCACGTCTCTCAATGTCAAGGGATTTAACTCCCCCGAAAAGAGATCGCAGGTCCTATACCATTTGCATAAACAGAAGATCACTTATTGTATTCCTTCAAACGAAACCCACTTCCTTTCTCCCATATACAGTCTGATCGTAGAGGTACTCCAGCCTGGGTGCATAATAGCAGAAATCAATCCTCTAAAGTCAGGGGGTGGGCCATTTTCTTCCAATAAGTCCCTCCGGGGGTGGTCTTAGGACACGTTCCTGGGACACTGGAGCAGGGTCTATTTGTGAAAATTAGCTAACAGTGTCAAATTCTACTCGCTTGGCAAATGATGTACGTGCCAACACAGGTCAGTTGACTTTTCTGACCAGGGACGCTAGATGCGCTGTCCACTTTGCCCAGGAAGGATCGTTGCTGGGGGGGGACTTGAATTTGGCTTCTGAATCCGCTGTCTGGGTTGGCCTCGTACTGGCGTTCCTCTGTGGCCTCATTGCTCTTAATAGAATCAAGAGCTGCTCCATGACATGAGCTGGTGGTCTCTGTGGAGATTGATGACCTGCTGGACCGAGATTACACTTTTTATCCTTTCCCACCATAACTCGTATACACGTTAGATTACATATTGCCGCTGCAACTCGCTCCACCGTATGTGGTATCGGCCTCGGGTGGGTAAGCGCGTCCACTCGGACCATGCCCCGGTCCATTGTGATCCTGGTTTCTTATCATTATACTCGGCCGGCCTTTCTTAGAATGAACGAGCTCTTCTGTCTGACTCGTTGTGTCTGTGGGGAAATACAGGCTCGACGCGATATCTCTTCTCTTCCGGCACTCATCGGATCCGAACTCCTTCTGATTCAGTGGGAGGCACTGAATGTTCTCTTAGAGGGGGAGGGGTTTTATTAAACATGAGTGCGCGTCTCAAGAGAGAAGCTGCAGCTAAAAGCTCCAAAGTTTCTAACGCGCTTGGCATCTCTGGAGGCTTCGCATAATGGCTTCGGGGGGGGGGAGTCGGATCGGAGAGCCATTGTCCAGACCCGCCATGATATCCTGCTGTCTCATGGAGCACAGACACAAAAGATAATCGGCAGCTATGCGCCACTCATTTTATACCTGGTGTATCAAGCGGGCAGATTCTTAGCTAAGGGCGCTTAGGGTAGGCGGGCTGCGTTATATGTCCCATCTATCAAAACCCGAGTCGGGGCGGACGGTCCACCTCAACGGAAGACATCTGAAAGGTCTTCCTCGATTATTACTCCAGGCTATACCAATCTACCCGCTCCCAAGGTCTCGAAGGACATCTCTCTGCTCCTCTAGTGAGGCGGCCGCCCCTACCTCCCGTTGAAGCCTCGCCTCTTGGAGAACCTTCTTCTGGAGAGGAGCTAGCAGCAGCGATACGGTTCCTGCCCTCTGGTAAGAGCTGGGCCCAGACGGCTATACGAGCTATTTTATAAAGCACTAAGGCCCGAGTCTGTCTCAGCCCCTGCTCCGTGCTTGCAAAGAGGGTTTCCGCGGACTCCCATTCGATCCAGCTTTCTTGCGGGCCCACATTGGTTGTGATTCCGTAAGGAGGGCAAGGATACTTCTCAATGCCTGAATTCCGGCCATCTCGGCTGATCAACAGGATTGCAAAATCTTTGCCAACATGCTGGCAAATCGATAGAACCCGCTGCTTGGAGACATGATCCACCCGGTTCAGTGGGGTTTGTGCTTCTCAGAGAGGGAGGGGACAAAACCACTCAAAACCTTCTCCATATCCATCATGTTCCGGGTAGCAAAAAAACTCTGTGTCTTTTTCCTATCACTCGACGCTGGAGAAGGCCTTGAAGGGTCGCGTGGGCCTTCTTGAAGGGGGTTTTTACGAGTCGTTGGATGTGGCCCGGTGTGCGTGGAAAGGTGATGGCCCTGTATTAATTCACCTCAAGGCTCCAGGTGAGGGTTAACGGGTCTTGTTGCCCCACGGACGAATTGGAATTGCACCAGGCAGGGACACCCCCTCTCCCCTAATCCTCTACATTCTGGCCATGGAAACACCTGTTGCAAGCGTGGAGGGGACACCCGAGTAAGGGGGGATCCAGGTGGGGGGACGTTCACTTCAAATGTTTCTTGCTTTGTGCAGAATGACCTGATCCTTTACCTGGGGGACCCTGCTTATTCGCTCCCGGCGGCAATGGAAGTATTAGAAGAGTCAGCCTCTATTGCAATCATAAGATCAAACATGTCGACAAAAGGTTTGGCAAATGGGGCTACATATCCTCAGGACATTTTATCCTCCATTGAAGCTTGCCTTCCCCTTTCTCTGGGAAGTTTCTCTTTTAAGTATTCTTGGGGTCCAAGTACCCTCAACCCAGACCGATATTTGACTTAAACTTTGCCCCGTTGTTCGCTGGGATTAAGCAGGACCTCCTAAAATGGGAAATAAAGATTTCTCATGGTTAGGTCGGATAAGTATCTTAAATGATGAATGTCCTTCCACGTCTGCTGGTATCTGTTTCAGGCTCATCCCTACCCAACTCCCAGAAAATCCCTTTTTCAAAAACATTGAGGCGGCCTTACGTCCCAATTCGGGTGGGCTCGGGTAGGCCGAAGAATGCGAATGCTTCTCTATTGGCTGGGCCAAGCTGAATGTTTGCCTGGCGTTTAACGGACTTCCAGGCCGACTATTGGCCGCTGGTGGCGGTGAGAAGTTTTAGACGCTTTTAGAGGGAGAAGCTCCAAACTCTGGGTAAGTTAGAAAACTTACTTGTATGGGGGCCCCCGTTGAGCACCTCCCTGGCTCCCGCCCTCGGTATTACCCAGAGGCCTCTGCTATCGTACCATTGATTGCGCACACCTCGGTTGATATTGTTCTATGCTTTCCAAACTGAGCTTTTTCAGGCTGGTGGCCCTGCTCTACGCTGTTTGGGGAACACTGACATACCTGCCTCTCTGGCTGCAGCTTCTCACTCGGTTACTGGGAACTCAGGCCATTGCTTCGGTCCTCGATCAGGTGCTCACCTCTGGGGAACTGATGGGATATGAAAAGCAATGGTGGCGAGGATCCACACGGAGCAGTTCTCCAGATTCCATATTACCAATTTA
>JAODAL010034223.1:0-44533 GCA_025379985.1 Phyllomedusa bahiana | reverse complement strand
TAAAATGGCAGATGGGGTTTAAACTGAAAAATGAAAGGTTATGCACAGGGGGAAGAGAAATCCATTACATGATTACATGTTAAAGGGAAAAAACCCTGGGTAACAGTGACATGGAGAAGGACTTGGAATCCTGGGGACATAAACTTAAATTTTGTACAGCCATGTCAGGCAGCGAGCCAAAGCAAATGGATCATGGGGTGCATTAAAAGGGGATAGAGCCCTGATAAGAATATTATTCCCCTTTTTAACAAGTCACGGGGTTTAGACCCAAATGGAATATTGTGTACAGTTTGGGCACCAGGGGCCAAGGAAAACATTGTAGAGCTTGAAAGGTACAAAGGCGGGGCAACAAAAATAAAAAAAGGGAAATGGGTGACACAGTACACAGAAAATTGGCAAGTTTGGTTTTTTATTTTAGAGAAAAAAAGGGCTTGGGGGGGACATAATAAATATGTTAAATCATAAAAGGGTCAATAAGAGCTCCCCCAAAGATTATTTATACACAGGGTTTAAATCTGAACAAGGGGGCAATCCCTACGCTTGAGGAACGAAAAGTTTCTTTTAAACAAGAAAGGATTCTTTACTGTAAGGCATGGACTAGGAATTCTCTGCCAGGGGATTGCATGGTAAATTCAAAACCGAGTTCAAAAGGGTTTGGATGCATTTCTGGAGCGAAATAATTAACAATTTATGTGACTAGGATTCGGGAAGGGGTCATTGATCCGGGATTTTTCGATTGCCGTTGGGAGTCGGGAAGGGAATTTTTCCCTAAAAAGGAGGACAATTGGGCTTCTACCTCTTTGGGGGGGTTTTTGCCTTCCTCTGGATCAACACCTTAGACAACGGCGTCTAGTGGACGACTTTCTTTTTTTCCCTTTTCGAACTAAAAAACTATAAACTTTAAACAGGGAATGGATTTCCTTCCCCATGTGATAACCTTGATTTACATGTTAAACCCTCATCTGCCATTTCCCTGCCCGGGGCCTCCAACTTATCCAACCCTTTTAAAACTTATTATCCTCTATTGTGTTGATTATTTACAGGCTTAGTATGTCTGAAAAGATCGATATTCACGTGTTTTCCCCTGTGTAAGATCATTAATGAAAATGTTAAAGAGGTTTGGGCCCAATACGCCCTTTGGGTACCCCCACTTAACCGATCCAGTCGAGTATGTACCGTTAATTACCACCCTTTGTTTTCTTCGTGAGCCATTATTTCCCCATTGACACTTTTTCCCCGTAAAGCTTCTATTTTTACTTACCACCTTTTATGTGGCACCGTATCAAATGCTTTAGAAAAATCTAGTATATGACATCCATGCCTCACCCCGTCCCGTTAGCACTGACTTCCCCCATAGAAGCTGATGAGATTATCTACAGGACCGATCCTTATGAACCCATCTGGAAAGGCGTTTTTACATTTTTTTTCTGAGATACTCCAGGATAGCATCCTGAGAAAAAAAATTTAAAAATTTTCCTACAACAGATTAAACTTTGGGCCCAAGTTTCCTGATCACTTTTTTACCCTTTTTGAATTTGGCACCACATTTCTAAATAGTGGTTGGTTGGGGGAAAATTTTTTTGGTGGAGAAAAGTTCAGTTTTTTGCAGTTTTGGGGTTTCAGAATTTTTAATATACAAAACTCCAAAATTTCCCATGTAAAACAGAGGTTTTTGGGCCCCTTCAGGATCAGGGCCCTGTAGCAGTGCTCTGCTGCACCCCCTTAGCTACGCCCCGCTTGCAATTTTCCTCAATTTTCAGTTTTGCCATAGAAAAGGGAAAGAAGTATTTTAGCCTCTCATTATTTTCTGTCACTCTTAAACCAAATGTTCTTCACTAAGTTGTTCCACTCTCCGTTTACTTTTGGGGGTAATTCCGCTTCTCCCAAACCCGATAGGGTTTAAAATCAACCAGACATCTTCTTTGATTTAATGGAGTTTGATTTTGTTCGAAAGAAACCCCGAACCGATCTCACAAAAAGTTCGGGTTCTAATCAAACCCGAAATTTTTCTGCCGCTTATCTTTCTTCCAAATGGGGATACCCAATAAGGGGCCCCACCGGACACAGGGAATTGAATGCTATCTTGGCTCCCTAAGAAAACCCGTTAAGCAAAGACATAGAAGTGTATGATGCACTGGTTCAAAAATCCATGGCAAGTTCTGTTGTGATGTGATAATCATATATGCCAACTTTTGAAAGTAAAAAAGCAGGAGACTTGAAGACGGCGTGCGTAGCACGCCGTGCCAAAAATCTGCATATCCACACCCATCTTGCATGTAAGCCACGCCCCCTTCGAAAAAGCTACACCCTACTCCACCTAACTGTGTAATGGCTCTGGAAGAAAGCTAAATTAGGGTTTTGGCGTCACCCAGCTTCCCTGAACTGTTGGATGGTCTATTCAGCATCCAGGAGAGCTGGGAGATACCGCAAACTGTGCCCCAATAGGTAGGTATCTCGGTGGCCTATTTGAACCCTGTAACTAGGTAGTAGCCTCCTGTAGCCAGGTTAATGCCCCCTTCTAGCCAGGTAGCTGTCCCCATAGCCAGATAGTGCCCCTTACAGCTAGGTAGTGCCCCTAACATCCAGATAGTGCCTCCATTAGCCAGGTAGTGCCCCCAACAGCCAAGTAGTGCCCCCAATAGCCAGACAGTGCCTCCAATAGCCAAGTAGTGTCCCCAATAGCCAGGTAGTGCCCCCAATAGCCACTTAGATGCTCCTTACAGCCAGGTAGTTCCCCCAATAGCTAGGGAGATGCCCCTTTATCCAGGTAGATGTCCCCATGAGCCATGCAGATGCCCCCATGAGCCAGGCAGATGCCACCTTTATCCAGGTAGATGCCCCCATGAGCCAGGCAGATGCCCCCATGAGCCAGGCAGATGCCCCCTTATCCAGGAAGATGCCCCCATGCCAGACAGATGCCCCCTTTATCCAGGCAGATGCCCCCATGAGCCAGGAAGATGCCCCCATGAGCCAGGCAGATGCCCCCGTTAGCCCGGTAGATGCCCCCATGCCAGGCAGATGCCCCCATGAGCCAGGCAGATGCGCCCTTTATCCAGGCAGATGCCCCCATGAGCCAGGCAGATGCACCCTTTATCCAGGTAGATGCCCCCTTTATCCAGGCAGATGCCCCCTTTATCCAGGCAGTGCCCCTATAGCTAGTAACAATAAAATAATAAAACCTACTTCACACTCCTCCCCTCACAAGCACTCAGTCACTGCACACACACCCCTCTCCTCACAGACAATCAACCACCCACCTCCCCACACACACAGCCATCCCTGCACTCACCTGTCCTGCTGGCTTTCTAGTTTTTCCAAACTCGGGGAAAGGGGGTGGAGCTTTGAGGGTCCTGTTAAGCCCCGCCCCTTTCCCCGCAATGCTCTCCCAGCTTCCTCAGCAGCTAGGAGAACATTGCCGGCAGCGGTACATGACAGAGGCTGCAGGGCAGTGTCAAGAGACGCTATCCTGATGACTCTTTACACAGATAACCTCCAGCTTCTCTGAAGAGGCGGGAGGTTATGCCACCCTAGCAGGGGGGGGACGGGACACGGCCCCCATTAGCGGGAGTGACCCGCCAAAACCGGGCGGGTTGGCAACTATGGTGATAATGGAGGCAAAGGGGGAGGGGAGCTGGGATTTACCACGGCAGGTGGGGCAGCAGTCGCAGACAATTAGGCTTTACTGCTTTTTTAGCATTTGATACTGATACACTACTGATGTTGACAGGTTTTTTGATGGGCTAGTATAGCCACCATAGCTGATGAGACTGGGGCGGAAGCATGTCAGCAGGATCCATGTCTGATCTCCTTGTCATGATCTACTTATTATGGATGGGGTTGGAGTTGAACTCATGATTTATCATAGAACCTTGCTGAGCAGTGGAGCCTTTGGAGCCCGTGGTTTTCACCCTTTAATGCCTGCACAGGGCTCTGGACCATACCTCCCAACTGTCCCGAATTGGGCGGGACATTCCCGCTTTGGGACCCTCTCCCGGCGTCCCGAGACAGCTGGGAGGTATCCCGATTTTTCAGGTGTCTCCCGGGGATCCAGAACACGTGCCCTGAATCCCCGGGACTTCGCTATGCAGTTCACTGTTTGCGCGTCCGCGGGACGCGCAAACAGTGTCCGCGAGCACTGGCCGCTGTCAGGGATTCTCTCCCTCACATGCGGCCGGTGCAGGGACGCAGGGGGAAGTGTCATAGAGACGCTCTCCCCTGACGTCACTGACTGCAGGGGGCTGGCCCCGCCGCCTCAGTTACACTGTTCAGTGTGACTGCGGGGCCGGAGCCAGGAGCAGCAAGAGGAGGAAGAGGACACAGTGTGAGGTAAGTGTCTCTTCCTCCTCCCTGCCCCCCCAAAAAATGCCCCCCCTGCTCAGCCCCCCAAAAAACGGCCCCCCCTCCCTGACGACCCAAACGGCACCCCTGCTCACTCCACTCAGCCCCCCCTCTCCCCTGACACGCCACTCGGCCCCACCTTTGACACCCCATTCACCCCCCTGTCCCTCAAATCGCCCCCTCCGCCTCCCTGACACCCCACTCAGCCCTCCTCAGCCCTCCCTGACACCTTCACTCAACCCCTTCCGCCCTGAACCAACCTGACCCTCCAATTGACCCCCCCATCTCCCTGTACCCTTCCCCACACACTCCTCCTTTATTCCCTGACCCCCCCCACACACTTTCCCTCCCTTCCCCAAGGCCTACCCAGCTTTCCCGCATGCTGAATGAGCTATCCAGCACCCGGGAAAGCTGAGTGGCGTCCATCCTCCACAGCAGGCACCTAGCCTTCCTGGACGCCTGCTGTGAACCATGTCACCCAGCTTTCCCAGATGCTGAATAACCTATCCAGCATGTGGGAAAGCTGGGTTAAAACCCTCCACAGCAGGCATCCAGGACGCTGGACACCTGCTGTGGGGGATGGGTGCCACTCAGCTTTCCTGGACAACTGCTGTGGAGGGTTTTCACCCAACTTTCCAAGGCACTGTGTAGGCTATTCACTATCTGGAAAAGCTGGGTGACACCCATCCCCCACAGCAGGCACCCAGCTTTCATGGACGCCTGCTATGGGGGATGTCATCCAGTTTTCCTGGGCACTGAATAGGCTATTCAGCATCCCGGAAAGCTGGGTGATGCCCATTTGTAGGGTTATTGTTGTTACTTTTTACAGGTTTCCCCTTTGGACTACGTCGGATTTGGTGGACTACGTCGGACGGCGCTACATCTATTTCTTTAATAAAATGGTTAACGAGGGCGGGTGTCGGGGAGTGTTTATTTAAATAAAGTGTTTTTTTCCTGTTTCTGTGTGTTTTTTTCCATTTGATTCCAGTGATAGTAGTGGCGATATCTGGAAGACGCCTCTCCATTACTATCGCTGGGGCTTGGTGTCAGTCAGCGGTGTTTCTTGTTGCCTTGTTGAAGAGACCAGTATTGATGGTTCTTCCCATTCTGATAGTATCAGGCTGCAGCTGTCAGTTTTCCCCCGGCTGGTTATGGAAATTGGGGGGGACTCCACGTCGTTTTTTTTCAGAAAATTTGTTTATTTACTGAGAATCTGCACACGGGCATCCACTGTAATGATTACAGGAGGTGCCCACTGTAGGATTCTCAATAAATGAATGATTTAAAAAAAAAAAAAAAAACGACGTGGGGTCCCTCCTAATTTCCATAACCAGCCAAGGTAAAACCGACAGCGGCAGCCTGATACTATCAGAATGAGAAGGTCCATGGATACTGGTCCCTTCCTATTCTAAGAGTACCAGGCCTCAGCCGCCCCAGAAGCAGACCATCACATTAGAGGGTCCACTTCTGACAGTTACCCAGCTCTTCCTGGTACCCCTGGTGCGTTGAGTATTGAGTTAATAGTGACACAGGGTTAATGTCGGCCTTGGGGTGACAAAACTGCCGCAGGCTGACACCAAGCCCGAACGATAGTAATGAAGAGGCGTCCATGAGACACATCCACTACTATCACTGGAAAAAATGGGAAAAAAATAACACAGAAACCAAATAAAAAAGCAGTTGATTTAAATAAACTCCCCCTGACGCTGGCCCTCGGGACCATGTTAGTTTATAAATAGATGCTACGCTGGTCCGACGTAGTCTAATGAATCCAATAATATTATACTCCATTCCCTGCACCCCTGAAGGTCACGGCTGCGGCTGATCATCTGGGGGTGCAGGGAATGGACCACAATCTCTGGGGGGTTGGTCTTCTGTCCTTCCCAGGAGATTGTGTTGTAAGCTGTGGCCTTTACCTCCCCTTCACCCCTGCGGCCTAGTGTCAAGACAAAATACAACCCTCACCTAACACTCTATAACCCCCTGACCACTATGTATCGCCCATATCCCCCTACTTCTCATTTCAGCCTATGTAGAGTTTGTACAGAGGTGGGAATTGGTAGGGAGGTGCTGAGTCTAAGATGTTTGTGTGGTTAATTCTGCAGGGACGAGGCCGGGAGAAGTGGTCATGGCGAAAGGAATGGAGAAAGGGAACGACTCCCAACAGAGAAGACGTCACCTGTGAGTCACTAAATTGTATTGTACTGTCATCCCTTATATGTCTGCAGAGCCTGTGTACATCTGCTATCTACCCCCATATGGTCACTGTATGGTGGTATACACAGTCTGCAGAGCCTGTGTACAACTGCTATCTACCCCCATATGGTCACTGTATGGGGGTATATACAGTCTGCAGAGCCTGTGTACAACTGCTATCTACCCCCATATGGTCACTGTATGGTGGTATATACAGTTTGTAGAGCCTATGTACAACTGCTATCTACCCCCATATGGTCACTGTATGGTGGTATATACAATCTGTAGAGCCCGTGTACAACTGTTATCTACCCCCATATGGTCAATTTATGGCAGGAATGTTGGTAGGAGTCTAATGGTTAATATTCATGATCAGTATGGCTGTATTATTCAGTCACTATGTGATGGTGATATGTGGTCATGGTGTTTTGTGGTATTATTCAGTTACTATGTGGTGGTGATATGTGGTCATGGTGTTGTGGTATTATTCAGTTACTATGTGATGGTGATATTGTCATGGTGTGGTGGAATTATTTGATCTCTGTATTGTGGTATCATTGATAATATTAATCATGGTGTGGTCAGTAACAGTACAGGGATATTTGTTCCCTGTACAGCGGTATTATGTGGTCACTGTATGACAATTATATAGCGGTATCATCCACAGAACAATGTCTCACAGCTATTTGTATGGATTTCTGTGTATACAATACATTACATTATATAAATACTTCTTTACAGACCCTAGTGGTGCCACGGTTGTGTTGACGCTGGTCTTCGGGAGGGGCGGGGCATGATTTTGTTGAGGGGGGAGGGGCGTGGTTATAGGCGTGTCCTGGTGTGATGTCATTTGTTTGGGTGTGGCCAGATGTGTGGCCTGATATGATGTCATTTGTTTGGGTGTGGCCAGAGGCGTGGCTAATGTGTCCCTATTTGCAATCTCTAAATGTTGGGAGGTATGCTGGACTGTGCAGAAAGGGGCTCCCAGGTCATTAGCCCCAATTTAGTAACTCACAGCAACAGCTAACATGTGGACTTAGTATCGAGGGAGCAGGCAAAAGATGTAGTCAAGCCGGCAATGGGCCAAGAAAGGAAGAGTTCTTGCAGGGTCAGAGACAAAGGTCAGGAGGTAACAGTGAAGCTGAGGCTAATGTTCTATAGCACCAAAACGATTATCATAGATCAGGAAAGAAAGTGAAGTGAGTTAAAGTGTCTCTTTAAGTAGCCATCAGAGTTATCCCATTGGTGCACAGTCCAGTGTAAACTCTAAATTGCTTAATGGATCTCCATAAGGCTAACCAGAACTTTCCAAAAGCTGAATGAAAGGCATTTCAAACAACCAACCTGAAATGTCAGTCACTGTTGAAGAACCACCCACAGCCTGAACAGGAAGTGGGAGTCTGAAGCTGCAGAATCATCTACAGCCTGAACAGGAAATGGAAGCCTGAAGCTGTAGAATCATCTATAATCTGACCAGAATGTGGGAGCGTGAAGCTGCAGAACCGCCCACAGCCTGAACAGGACGTGGGAGCCTGAAGCTGTAGAACCGCCCACAGCCTGAACAGGAAATAGGAGCCTGAAGCTGTAGAACCACCCATAGTCTGAACAGGAAATGGGAGCCTGAAGCTGTAGAATCATCTACAGCCTGAACAGAATGTTGGAGCCTTGAGCTGTAAAATCTGAACAGGAAGTGGGAGTGTGAAGCTATAGAACCCAACACAGGAGCAAAGTGGAAGAAAATGGGATTGTACTTACTAGCACTTGAGTCCCTTGACTGAGACTAAGCATTGTCCATTATTACAATTTATGAAGTGATCACTGTTACTACTACAGTTGGTGACGCACAAGAATTGATTGGAGACTGTAATGATGCCATAGAAAAAGTCATGGAATGCTGAGGGGATCATCTCAAGATCAGAGCAAAGACCTAGAAGGAAAGTACACAACATGTAAGCCAATCGTCAGTATAACATGCTAGTAAGTATTATAGTAGTTATATTCTTGTACATAGGAGCAGTATTATAGTAGTTATATTCTTGTACATAGGGGCAGTATTATAGTAGTTATATTCTTGTACATAGAGGCAGTATTATAGCAGTTATATTCTTGTACATAGGGGCAGTATTATAGTAGTTATATTCTTGTACATAGGGGGCAGTATTATAGTAGTTATATTCTTGTACATAGGGGCAGTATTATAGTAGTTATATTCTTGTACATAGGGGCAGTATTATAGTAGTTATATTCCTGTACATAGGAGGCAGTATTATAGTAGTTATATTCTTGTACATAGGGGCAGTATTATAGTAGTTATATTCTTGTACATAGGGGCAGTATTATAGTAGTTATATTCTTGTATATAGGGGGCAGTATTATAGTAGTTATATTCTTGTATATAGGAGGTAGTATTATAGTAGTTATATTCTTGTACATAGGGGCAGTATTATAGTAGTTATATTCTTGTACATAGGGGCAGTATTATAGTAGTTATATTCTTGTACATAGGGGCAGTATTATAGTAGTTATATTCTTGTACATAGGAGACAGTATCATATTAGTTATATTCTTGAACATAGGGCCAGTATTATAGTAGTTATATTCTTGTACATAGGGGCAGTATTATAGCAGTTACATCCTTGTACATAGAGGACAGTATTATAGTAGTTATATTCTTGTACATAGGGGCAGTATTATAGTAGTTATATTCTTGTACATTGGGGCAGTATTATAGTATTTATATTCTTGTACATAGGGGCAGTATTATAGTAGTTATATTCTTGTACATAGGCGCAGTATTATAGTAGTTATATTCTTGTACATAGGGGCAGTATTATAGTAGTTATATTCTTGTACATAGGGACAGTATTATAGTAGTTATATTCTTGTATATAGGGGGCAGTATTATAGTAGTTATATTCTTGTATATAGGAGGTAGTATTATAGTAGTTATATTCTTGTACATAGGAGACAGTATTATAGTAGTTATATTCCTGTATATAGGGGCAGTATTATAGTAGTTATATTCTTGTACATAGGGAGCAGTATTATAGTAGTTATATTCTTGTATATAGGAGGTAGTATTATAGTAGTTATATTCTTGTACATAGGAGACAGTATCATATTAGTTATATTCTTGAACATAGGGCCAGTATTATAGTAGTTATATTCTTGTACATAGGGGCAGTATTATAGTAGTTATATTCTTGTACATAGGGGCAATCTGTCGGATTACGACCTCTCAGAGATTGAGAATAAAATATTACAGAAAGGCATGAATTTCTGCCAGATTCCTCTTTTAGATCCGTTTACAGTTATAAAGATTTACACGTCTTTATTCGTAAATTAACTCTACAAAAAAAATTTTCTAAATAAAAAGACAGATCCCCCTAAAACTGCACAAATACTGACACAGGGAACTTGGAAAAGAGGATAAATTTTAAAAGTAAATCCAACTTTTACCCTTTTTTTGCACGGGGGAAACCTACTCTGTTTTTTTTTGACTTAGTATTGAGGATTTCCAAAAAATCAAGAGCAAACCCCCTAAAAAATGAAAACTTACCAGCAAGAAAAAATCAGTTTTAAAAAGGTTACTAAAAATAAAATATTGTATTAAAAAGCAGTTTAAAGGTGGGAGTTTTGTCTCCTGAAACCTATCAGATTATAATAATGGGGCAAAGAATCTTGAAGACAGAAATTATTATGAAAAATCACCCCCTAGTTCACAATGAACTAATAAAAGTTTTTGATGAGTTTCAAAACGGCCCCTAAACGAAGAAAATCACGAAGGATGATTTAAAAATTTCAAAGGGATTAAATCCCCAAATCCACCCCAACTTTTTTTTTTTTCCCTAAAAAACACAAGGATGAGAAAAAACCTCCGGGAGACTTTTGTGTCGGGTGAAAAATTTCCCACATTGTCTAATTTGTAAATTTATGTGACATCTATTCCAACCTTTGGTAAAAAACTTAGAAGTTTTTTAAAAAGATTCTACGTATTTTGGGCACTTAGTTGGTTTTTAAGGGGAAAAGCTACTTGTTTCGACACTGAGTAACAGCTCTTATTGAAAATTTGGACATGCTAGGGTAAATGCATTTAAAAAATTTTTTGGATCTTGATGCAAATTTAAGTAATTTTTTAAAACTTTTTTTTGGGAAGGCCTAGAACTTATTTTGAGAATTTTTTTTTTTTTTAATATAATCAAACAAATTATCTCAGAAAAAGGCTCAGCTTTGGGGACAAAAGTAGCCCTTTTTCGCCCAACTTATTTAGGGGAAAATTCGGGAGGATTTTATCTATACTCCAACAACCCTTTTTTTTAAAAACACATGTGTTTTATAAAAGTACATGATGATCTTTTTTGATCTGGAAAGGAACACCCTCTGAAGCCCAGTTCACTGAATACCTAAACCAAAACCCAAAGAAGGTATTAATTACAGGGAACACCAATCTGTTGAAATTATTTATTTAGATCTATCCCCGTTTATCGAAAGGACAGATAAAATCAAAAAATTCCTTTAAAGTCTGCGATTCAATAGTTCCCTCTTTTGACGAGTCATTTGTAGTTGGCCCAGAAATGTTCCTTTTGGAAATTCAAGATTGTAAAAATTGCACAGATCTCAGACTTTACATCAAGCAGACTTTTAGAAAAAAATTTTTTTTTCCAAAAAAATTCCCCCCAAAAAAAATTTTGGTAAATAATGCAAAGAAAAAAGCTTTACTTAAAAATCAAAAGAGTACCTGTCCCCTGACCTATAATAAAGGGGGCAGGGAGTACAGAACCTCTACCTCAAAAATTTTTAAAGAAAAAAACAGGTTTTGTTTCATTACAACATATAACTCCAACACAAAAAATCCAAAAAACCCTAAAAAAAACATTGGGGAACTTAAGTGGACCCCACGCGGAAAAAAAAACCTACCCAACAACCCCAATAATCTATCGAGGGGTAAAGAAGTAAAAAATTGATAGCCCCCTCTGGGTTTTTAAAACTTCTTAAAACTTGGAGAGGAGAAAGAGGTAAACCCTTGTGGGAGCACCGATAAAAAAAACGACCTGGGGTAAATCAAAATTGGTTCCAAATCATGTAGTGTTGTAGTATCTTGTGAATCCAAAGACTTTGTATTTTTTAAAAAACCAAAAAAAAATTTCGGGTAAAAGGAATTACATGCGGATTTCCCTATGGATTTATCTAAAAACGTGCTTTTGTGGTTCAGTATATAGGTCGAAAAACGGTCATGAAGTTGTAAAAAAGGGTGAAAACCATAGATACAACATCAATCATAGGGTTTTACTCCCCCCAGTTTCCAAAGGAATTTCAAAAAATGCCCAAAAAGGCATCACCCCTAGCTTTAGGTACAGCCAATGAACATGTTCCTGCCCATGTACAAATAAGAAAAGAGTTTGTCCGAAAAGGAAATTTTTTGGGATCTATAAACAAAAATACGCTCAACCCAAATGGTTTTTAAATGAGATGATGATTTAATTGTCTGTATTTATTTTTATTTGCGCATATATTTTCGGGCTTTACATTTCTTTTGTGCATTTTTCTATTCGGTATACATTGCATATGTTTGTTAGTATCGTTTATTTGTGCATTTAATATGTGCATTATTTATTGGGCCCCATTTTTAGCGGGCATACATTTTTTATTTTTTTTTTTTTTTTTATTTTTTTTAAATTTTTTATTTTATTTTTTTTTTTTTTGTGTTTACATTTATGGGCATTTTTTTTTTTTTTTTTTTTTGGGCATTTTTTATTTTCTGAAAAAACATGTAGCAACAGTACACCCTGCTGTTTTTCAGAGTAAATACATAAGCTGAACTTTGAGTGAACTAAATTTGGGTTTTTAACTTTTTGGGTTAATCAGACCAGTGTCTCCCAGTGCCCGGTAAAGCAAGTACAAATTTTAAATTTTTCTTTTTAAAATCTCTTTTTTTAGAGTTAAGGTCATTTTCTAAAAAATTTTTTTAAATTTACTATATTTTTTTCAGTTTTTTTTTATATTTTTTTCAACAAAAAATTAAGAGTTTTATTCTTGTTATAAAAAATTTTTTTATGTTTTTTTGGTGATTTTAAAACTTTTATATAAAGGGCAAACAAACGTGTGAACACATGCAAATGAGAAGCAGGGGAATCCCCGGGAAAAAGCGTCTTGCTGTTTGCTTTTTTTTGACTTAAAGAGACATATTAATTTGGTAGATGCCTAGGTCTTCCCTTATTTTTTATTTTTTTTTTATTCTACCCATCGCCCGGGCGCTACCCAAGTTTTCTAGTTTTCCCGCTTGCCCCATGATGAGGGGGTGAAAGCACGTGATTATCTATTGCTGCCGGGGGAAACCACCGAGAATTGTGGAGGGTCACCCACCTGACTTGGAGTTTGGCTGTGGCTTTTATCCTCGGGGTTTGTCAATTTTTACAAAGCTTATAGGTTGTGCCAATTTACCTGCACAACTACCAGGTGAGGACAATACACCAAATTTTTAAACTTTACAAAAAATTTAGTGCACGAGGTGCGTTCTCTCTGCTCCTTTTTTATTTTACGGATCTAGTTACTATCCTTTTTATATAGGGGGCAGTATTATAGTGTTTTATTCTTGAACATAGGGGGCGTTTATGTAGTTTTTCTTGTACATGGAGCAGTATTATGTGTTATATTATTGTACATACAGGCAGTATTATAGTAGTTACATCCCTTTAACATAGGGGGCGTTTTTTTAGTAGTTAATTCTTGTACATAGGAGCATATTATAGTGTTATAAATTATTGTAATAGGGGCAGATTATATTGTTATATTCTTGTCATTGGGGGCGTATTAAGTAGTTATATTCTTGTACATAGGGGGTAGTTTATAGTTTTATATTCTTGTACTAGAACAGTTTTAGCAGTTATATTCTTGTACATAGGGGGCAGTATTATAGTGTTTTTTCTTGACAAAAGGGGCATATTATATAGTTATTTTACTGTTCATAGGGGCAGTATTATGTAGTTTTTACTTGAAATAGGGGGGCTTTTTTATTGTAGTTATATTCTTGTACTGGGGGGAGTATTTATAGTATTTATTTTTACATAGGGGGGAGTGTTTTTTGTAGTTATATTTTGTACATAGGGCATATTATATAAGCCCCTTTTTCTGTACTTGGGGCAGTATTATAGCAGTTTATTTTGTACAAGAGCATTTTTTTAGTTTTAAAATTTTGTACATTGGGAGGCATATTTTTAGTAGTTTATTCTTTACTAGGAGGCAGTATTTTTTGTATTTTTTTCCTGTACAACGGACGTATTATAGTAATTTTAAATTTTGTAATAGGGGGGCGTATTGTAGTGTTATATTCTTGTACAAAAGGGGGCAGTATTATAGAGCTTAAATTGTGTCATAAAGGCGTATTATAGTAGCTATATTTTTGTACATAAAGGGCAGTACTATAATAGCTATATTCTTATACATAAGAGGCAGCATTATAGTAGCTAATAGAACATTATGGGATGTCTGCAGTTCATACTTTTTTCAATTCAACAATGATTTACTTTTCTTTCCTGTAATACTAATACATTTTGTGTTACCTGTTGTATCCAATTGGTCACTTATAGCTGCACGACTTGAATTAAAACAGAGGATTCCTGTTGCAGAAAAAGATAACATAAAAACATATAGTAATTAGAAGAATAATTTGTAACCATCCCCCACCATGTACTGTTTATTTTAATGACGCTTGTTTATGTGTCAAAGAAGCTTTTGATCTCCTTCATGCACGAAGGTAACTGCTACGTCTGCATCATCCCTGAAGGTCATAAACACGTGATTATACAACCTAGTTGCAATATTATAAACCTGGCTTCTTAGACCTTGTGTTATCTCTACTTAGTAGTTTTATAATTTGAAGTTACATTAAAGTGCTTGTCTCACTACAGGGATCGCTGCTTTTTTTTTGTTAAAATCTTCAAAAACAAATCCTTGCAATTTGTGTCCAATTAAAGTGTCCATATTCCCGATTCCCCCCTTGTATGTGCTGATCAGCTCCTAGGTCCCCATAGCTACATATCTGTTTTATTTTCCTGATAGGCTGCCCGCACTGGCCCCTATAGCTACAGGGCCTGTTTGCTCTCTCCTGTAGGCTGCCCAATGGTTGCTATAGCTACAGCCTGGCTTCTACTGCTGCCTAGTAAAACCCGTAAAACCCCCCCTGAAACAAAAGGAAAAAAAGAAAAAAGGACTGAGGGAAGATGAAAACATTTAATGAGACAACCACTTTTAAAAAGGGAACCCTATTTTAGAATTCGTATTTGTTTGTATGTAAGCCATTTTACCCTTGGTTTCTGTTGGGGAACACATACTTTACTGTGCCCTGACCGCAGGCTACCTAATCAGAAAGTCCTAGGGTCCATTCTAGGTAAGAGTATCTCCAAGCTCTGATTGTGACACTGGAAACCCAGTCGGATGTGGACGTTTAGTCTGGAGCACTCAAAGGTTTACACAGCCAGGAGTAGCAGCTTTCTTCTATCCAGGCTCGAACTGACCCACAGGGAAGCAGGGGAACCATAGGTGGGCCACTGGGCATTGCAGGTCTTGAGAGGGGTTTTTTTTTGTAGGAAGAAAGGCAGAGAAAGAGAGGCAGAAGGCAAGATGTATGTGCAGTCAGGTACAGTAGCTGTAGGAGTCAACTCCACTACTGATGGTTCCTAAGAATCAACTAAAGTGGTGGGCTTCAAGAGTGAATTCTACTGTTGGACACCAAGAATCCACTCTACTGGTTGACTGCAAAAGTGAACTCTACTGGTGGACCCCAAGAATCCACTCTACTGGTTGGCTGCAAGAGTGAGTTCTACTGGTGGACACCAAGAATCCACTCTACTGGTTGGCTGCAAGAATGAGTTCTACTGGTGGACACCAAGAATCCACTCTACTGTTTGGCTGCAAGAGTGAGTTCTACTGGTGGACATCAAGAATCCACTCTACTGGTTGGCTGCAAGAGTGAGTTCTACTGGTGGACCCCAAGAATCCACTCTACTGGTGGGCTGCAAGAGTGAGTTCTACTGGTGGGCCCCAAGAATCCACTCTACTGGTTGGCTGCAAGACTGAGTTCTACTGGTGGACACCAAGAATCCACTCTACTGGTTGGCTGCAAGAGTGAGTTATACTGGTGAACCCAAGAATCCACTCTACTGGTTGGCTGCAAGAGTGAGTTCTACTGGTGGGCCCCAAGAATCCACTCTACTGGTTGGCTGCAAGAATGAGTTCTACTGTGGACACCAAGAATCCACTCTACTGGTTGGCTGCAAGAGTGAGTTCTACTGGTGGACACCAAGAATCCACTCTACTGGTTGGCTGCAAGAGTGAGTTCTACTGGTGGACACCAAGAATCCACTCTACTGGTTGGCTGCAAGAGTGAGTTCTACTGGTGGACCCCAAGAATCCACTCTACTGGTTGGCTGCAAGAGTGAGTTCTACTGGTGGACATCAAGAATCCACTCTACTGGTTGGCTGCAAGAGTGAGTTCTACTGGTGGACACCAAGAATCCACTCTACTGGTTGGCTGCAAGAGTGAGTTCTACTGGTGGGCCCCAAGAATCCACTCTCCTGGTTGGCTGCAAGAATGAGTTCTACTGGTGGACACCAAGAATCCACTCTACTGGTTGGCTGCAAGAGTGAGTTCTACTGGTGGACCCCAAGAATCCACTCTACTGGTTGGCTGCAAGAGTGAGTTCTACTGGTGGGCCCCAAGAATCCACTCTACTGGTTGGCTGCAAGAATGAGTTCTACTGGTGGACACCAAGAATCCACTCTACTGGTTGGCTGCAAGAGTGAGTTCTACTGGTGGACCCCAAGAATCCACTCTACTGGTTGGCTGCAAGAGTGAGTTCTACTGGTGGACACCAAGAATCCACTCTACTGGTTGGCTGCATAAGTGAACTCTACTGGTGAACACCAAGAATCCACTCTACTGGTTGGCTGCAAAAGTGAACTCTACTGGTGGGCCCCAAGAATCCACTTCATTGGCAGGCCCAAGGAATCAACTCTACTGGTCGGCTGCAAGAGCGAACACTACTGGTAGGCCTGATGAACCCGTGTCTGACCCTGCTTCGATCCCTAGTGTGGTTAGTGGCTGCCCTACGAACAGAGCTGTTGGTTATAGTTTCTTGTTGCTGCGGCGCAAAGGACCACAAAGTTCTTCCATATCCTCAGTGCAGCAAAGCTGAAAGATGTCACTGACAATGGGGAGCTGCATGGCCCACCATCAGAAGACAAGAGTATAATAAGTATTATTATTATTATTATCATCAAATTATGTATTTAAAAAAATGAATTTCCTCTAACACTTTGTTATGGGTTGCCTACATTTTAAGGGAGTTGTTCTGAATTAGAAAAACATGGCTGATTTCTTCCTAAAAGAGCACCCTCCCTGCCCACAGGTTGAGAATGGAATTTTAGTTCAATCACTTTCACCTTAATGGCGTTGAGTTGCAATACCAGACACAACCTGTGGATTGGTGTGGTGCTGCAGCCATATTTTGTAATAAATTACAACCCCTTTAAAGTGGTTTTCTAATTATGTAAAATCATCTTCGCTGGTCGCTCTCAGCTCGCTGTGATCCGGCAAAGCATATGAATAAGGAAAGCGGCGCCAGTGGCAGTTCCATCCATTCACTTCTATGGAAGCTTTCGAACAATGCGAAGCAAACACTTGGCTATATTCAAAACTCCCATAGAAGTGAATAAGGAGGACGGACACTAGCATCGCCTTCCTCATTGACATGCAGGGTCGGATCGCAGCTGGCTGAGAGTGGCCAATGACGCTGGATTTACCTCTTGAGAGAACCCCTTTAAAGGGGTTGTCTCACTACATCGATTCATCTCACCTCAGTCCTGTTTTCTTGGTTTCATTTTGAATTCAGGGGCGTGTTTACTGGCTTCCACTAGGCTGCAGTAGAAGCCAGCACACAAGTTTCAAACAAGTGGAAGACTTCTTTGTTAAGCTTAACAATTCTTTATTCTTCGTTAGTCAAAATCCAACATTCACGGATAATAATAAAACCATAAACGTAATAGAAAGAGAAAAGTGGTATACTTATGTTAGCGTGGCAGCTTCCAAATCATCTGTTTTCCAAATTGGATAGCCCAGAGACGCCAGACCTTAGAGCGAGCTGCACATACTGAAAGCGACGTTTCGAGGGACACGCCCCCTTTGTCAAGATGATTTGGAAGCTGCCACGCTAACATAAGTATACCACTTTTCTCTTTCTATGATGTTTATGGTTTTATTATTATCCGTGAATGTTGGATTTTGACTAACGAAGAATAAAGAATTGTTAAGCTTAACAAAGAAGTCTTCCACTTGTTTGAAACTTGTGTGCTGATTAGAGCCGAGGAGGCGGCTCATGTGGAGTCTTCATTAAGTGGTATACGTTACAGAGTTGGAATATTAAGGTGTGCAGTAGAAGCCAGGTCTGTATCTATAGCGATCAGCGCCGGTATCCTATCAGAAGAGATAGAACAGGTCTGTAGCTATAGCAACCAGCACTGGCAGCCTATCAGGAGAGATTGAACAGGTCTGTAGCTATAGTAACCAGTGCTGACAGCCTATCAGGAGAGATTGAACAGGTCGGTAGCTATAGCGACCTGAGCAGCTGATGCAGCCCATACAAGAGGGGAAATTTAGGAATAGGTAGGACACTGTTAATGGACACATGTTGCAAAGTGACTTATTTCTACAAGATCTTTGATGTAAATGCAGCAATCCTTGTAGTGAGACAACCCCTTTAAGGCTTTGTCCATGTTATACGCCACTTTTGACACTTACCATCAAATAAAACATTATATGTGCAGTTTTCATTTTGTAACGCCTCCTGAATACTTATCACCGCCCTCGCATGCTGCTCCCGGACACCGTCAGAATCAACGCTAAGAAGAGCCACGTGATCCACACGAATACTTCCTTTACTAGGAACAACAGAGACAGAAATATTATATGCTTCCCCCACATTTCAGGAG
Source organism: Phyllomedusa bahiana (assembly GCA_025379985.1). NCBI lineage: Eukaryota > Metazoa > Chordata > Amphibia > Anura > Hylidae > Phyllomedusa > Phyllomedusa bahiana. The sequence continues at coordinate 26,014 of JAODAL010034223.1, read as the reverse complement.
TCTCATTCCTGGTCGGTGCCACTGACTGTGCTGCTCACTCTACCTCTGTAGCCTCCTCACGTGATGTTACGTCATAAGAGACAATTAAGTATCAGTGATGCCAATAGCTAATTATCTCGGAGTCACTGCTACCAAAAGTCACAAATGTACTTTGGCATTGTCCATGACGCCTCCCTGTCCTCAGTAATCATCTACAGGTCATGGTCTCCAATATCATCATATCCTGATCTGGCAACGTTAATATCAAATTGCTTACGGCAGATCCAGAGTTTTATAACCCAGAAATCTCCTCTGCTGCCCTGAGAGCCAAATTATTGAACTACAACCCTGTAAATGATCAGTGCACTGTATTCAGTACAGTATCAGCCTAAAATAAAACATGGTTTTGAAATTTAGTTTGGAGTCTGAGTCTTGAAGTATTTGCAGAAGTTTGAAGGGTCACTTTGTGTAGTCACCAGATTCCTCTATGGGATAAATAATTTGTTGCAACATTTGACAGCTGGTCATAATAACGTGGCTCTTTGGTTTTATCCCTCTTCGCCTTCCAAGAGCCATAACTTTTTTTTTTCCATCTACATAGATATATTAGGCTTCTACTTTGTACTTTCTAGTGGTGTCATTGACCGTAAACAACGGTATGCAACGGTGCAGGGAAGGGTTTTTACAATTATTTTGCTGTTGGTGCTCCTGTTAAGAAGATTTCACCTCATGTGCTGCTGTGGCATGCTGGAACTTGTCATTCTACAGTTACTATCTGCTGTGAAACATGGAACTACAAGTGCCAGCATATTCTATAAGTCTCAATTTGTAACTAGGGGATGGATGTAAGTCAGAACGGTATAAGTGTGATGTGGGAGGACATAGAAAACCAAAATGTACTTGCGCTATGTTTGGCGGGAGAGGGGTTGTATTAATGGTGATCAATTTTCGGTATAAATTATGTGTTATCTGTATTCTGCAGGTTGATACTCACGCCTCCCGACCCCCGGCAACTCCCTTGCCGCGGACCGGGCGCCGACCCCAGGCACGGCCAACCCCGGCATGCGCTGCGCTGCTACTCACCTGGCCGCGTCCTGCTTCCTTCTTCAGCGCCGTGCGGCAGGCTCTGCTTCTGCCTCCACTATCACGGCCGGCCACTTGGGGCACACGTGAGCAGCTTCTTAGATTTAAAGGGACAGTACCTAATTGGTGTTCCCTTTCCACCTGTGGCCTTTGGGCACGGGCTTTATAGGAATTCCCCTTCCTGTCGTCAGCGCACAGTTGTTGGTGTCCCTGCGTTAGCAACGGTTGCCTGCATTTGCTAGCGTTCTCTGTGATGGTTCCGTATTCTCTACGATTCCGCTCCTGCCTTGCCAGTCCTGCCTACTCTGGTTCTGCGCTCCGGTGTCCTGCCTACTCCAGTTCCATGCTCTGGTCGGCCCTGTGTCCGCGCTACTTGCTTTGGCTGTCACCGCTGGGTCCTACGTCGGGGGTAGCGAACTGGGGGATTCCCTGCAGCAAAGCCCGTCCTGCCTTGCCAAGTCCTAGTGGTGACCGGTGGATCCACTTCCCGCTCGCTGAGCGGTCCTGACACGCTCCATTTTCTGCGACTAATAATTTTTTTGTTTTTCTCCCTATGGATCTGATTGAGGGGGCTTTTTTTGCAGGCTGAATATACTTTTTATATCCTTTTTTAGATGAATACTACTTTTTTATCAGTTTTTATTCCAGTTTTCAGGAGACGTGAAAAAACACAATTTTGTTTTTTGGATTTTTTTCTTTTCTAAGGTGTTCAGCTAACGGGATAAATGATGCTATATTTTAACAGATTGAACTTTTACAGCAATACCAATTATGTGTATTTATTTTTTTTTATTCCCCCTAGGGTGCTTTACCACTCGGAGGCGTGACAGTCAGTACACCCTTCTGCATTGCATAAACAATGCAGATAGCTGTTAAAAGATGGCAGTTCTATTACTTCCTACTTGGTGCAGGAAGTAATAGAAATGAATACTCAACGTCTATGGAAACCTTCATAAGGCTTCCAATCACCATGTTGACAAACCAGCTATCTTACTTGTGGTGAGGAACAGTGCTCAGCACCATTTCTCATTCATTTATACTCCTCTGCTGCAAGGGATTAAACATCAGGGAGCAGAGCCAACCCTGTTCTCTGCTGTTAGCGGCGGGTGTGAGTTGCAATTAACAATTGACACTAACATTCTATGTATCGGGGTTACTGTGCAAGCCAATTACATAGGTCCGTACCGGAAAATTTAAAGTAATTTGTGGAATTAATAAAACCCATGGACCATAAAGTAACCATAGCACCCATGGAACCCAAAGCAAGTGAAGTTACCCATGGCACTCATAGAACCCATAAAATGTGAAGTAACTATACACAGGGGCATAGCTATAGGGAGTACAGAGGTAACAGTCGCTACTGGGCCATGCAAGGGGACACCAGCATTTTAGGTGGCATGTGGTAGCTATGGGACCCATTTCACTTTTTGCACTAGGACCTGCTTCAAGTTTTGCCTATGACTATAGAGCTGAATGTGCAGTTACCCATAGAACCCCTAGAGCCCATAAAGCCCTTAAAACCCATAGAATATAAAGTAGCCACAGAACCCATCGAATGTGACCTAAGCCACAATACCTATAGAACTGGCACGTACCACCCATGCTTTGTTTAGCTATGGCTGATGGTTAGCGGTGGCTTTGGATGAAGGCATTGTTTCTAATGCGGACCCGTGTGTAAGATTATCAAAGCTCGTCTGCTATATGTGCCAGTTCTGAACTGCCATTAGGACTAAAGTCAGAGAAAAATTCAGAGACTAAGTCAAGATACTCTCTGTTGTCAGATGGCCCTCACCTTATAGAAGAGATCTGGACTTCAGTGAAGTAAGGAACTCTCGCTCTGTAGAAATGGTTCATCTGCAGGAGAAAAATCATTACAATTTATAAAACTTCCAAAGAGCATTGAGGTCATTCCAAAAAGTGTTCAGTCACCTGTATGGAGAGGCGCATAGGTGCTATACAATTCTAACAAGCATCAATCATTGAGTATTCAGATGTGTTCTTTACTCTTCCCCACACTCATTACCCCCAAACATTGTGACAATTACTAAAGACTATCACCAGGAGATTGGAGGTGTCAATGCAACTTTAACCTTTGTGGTTCCTATCTTGCTGTATTAATTTTATATTTTAATTGACATTTGGTTTATCATTACAACAGTCTATTGAATCCTAACAAACCAGTGGTGATTTTACAACTGGCATCCTTATATTCCAACTTTTGGAAATTCTTCTATGGGTGATCATGTGTAATACATCGTTGCACTTTGTCCTTTGTCGCCACAAGTGCACTATGATTCCCCCTTTCCCAGAATATTGGGTCGGAGGTTGTCTAGATGAAAAAAAAAACCCTCTAAGAAGATTTCATAGTGAGCAAGCTTAACAATGCAAACTTATTATTACTTAGAGGGAGGCTGGACATGCTCTTTGCAGCTTATAGTGGTCATATGTGTTACTGCAATTTTGTTTTGCTTTTTTCACTTCAAGAAAGGCTGCCCTATGGAGACCATCACTATAATAGCTTTATTTTCCCAAAATACATATACACAGATGAAGTGGAGCTGGCTCTAACACTCTAACATTATTATTATTATTATTATCCATAGTTGGCAACTTTTGAAAATGAAAAAGCAGGAGATTGTAGTGGGCGGCGCACTAAGCGCGCCGCGGCAAAAATTTGCATGGACACGTCCATCTTGTCGGTATGCCACGCCCCTTCAAAAAGCCACATCCACTCCACCTAACTGCATAACGGCTTTGGAAGAAAGCCAGGTAGATGCCCTTATAGCCAGGTAGTAACCCCCCATAAGCAGGTAGTGCCCCTTACAGGCAGGTAGATGCCCCCTTGTAGCCAAGTAGATGCCCCTCTGTAGCCAGGTAGGTGCCCCCCTCTGTTAGCCAGGTAGGTGCCCCCCTTTGTTAGCCAGGTAGGTGCCCCCCATTGTTTGCCAGGCAGTGCCCCCATTGTTTGCCAGGTAGTGCCCCCATTGGTGCCAGGTAGGTGCCCCTCTGTTGCCAGGTAGTGCCCCCTCTGTTGCCAGGTAGTGCCCCCATTGTTGCCAGGTAGAAGTCCCCTCTGTTGCCAGGTAGTGCCCCCATTGTTGCCAGGTAGTGCCCCCTCTGTTGCCAGGTAGTGCCCCCTCTGTTGCCAGTAGTGCCCCCATTGTTGCCAGGTAGATGTCCCCTCTGTAGCCAGGTAGATGTCCCCTCTGTAGCCAGGTATTGCCCCCGCTGTTGCCAGGTAGATGTCCCCTCTGTTGCCAGGTAGATGTCCCCATTGTTGCCAGGTAGTGCCCCCATTGTTGCCAGGTAGATGCCCCCTCTGTTGCCAGGTAGATGTCCCCTCTGTTGCCAGTAGTGCCCCATTGTTGCAAGGTAGATGTCCCCTCTGTTGCCAGGTAGATGTCCCCCCTGTTGCCAGGTAGTGCCCCCATTGTTGCCAGGTAGTGCCCCCATTGTTGCCAGGTAGATGTCCCCTCTTCTGCCAGGTAGATGTCCCCTCTGTTGCCAGGTAGTGCCCCCATTGTTGCCAGGCAGAGCCCCCCATATAGCTAATAAAAATAAAATAATAAAATCCACTTACCTCACCAGGCTCCTGCAGCACGGCCGCTCCGGACGATCTCCTCAGCGGCGCAGGGGGAAGTGAGAGCAGCCGCGCGTCACTCCCCTGCAGCCGCGCGTCACTTCCCCTGCGCCGCTGACCTGTATGTGCGGCGCACACACCGGCGCCGGACATACAGGGGGAGGAGGGAGGAGGGAGCGATCCCTCCTGCCTCCTCCCTGCACAGCGAGACTCCGGGCGGGTGAAGCGGGCGCAGCGGCCGCTTCACCCGCCTGTAGGAGCGGCCCGGCGGCGCCAGAGTAGCGCACTAGCGCAATTCTGTCGCCGCGGCCATTTAAAGAGCCCCCCCCGCCTGCTGGCGGCGGGAGGGATGCCAACTCCGCCGGGCGGGCGGGAGGGGACCCCAAATAGCGGGGACCCCCCCACCAAAAACGGGAGAGTTGGCATGTATGTTATTATCATTATTAATTTTAGAAAATACACAATACATGACATGAGAACTGGTCAAACACAACATTAGAACTAAGTAACAAACTGATACAGAAGGAGAGAGGCACCTGCCCACGAGAGCTTACAATCTACAATGCAGATGAGTGACAGACATGTTTGTATTATGATGTGTTAGCAGCAGGTTATTGTAGCTTATAGGCTCCTGAAGAGAATGGGGGACAGTTGTGTGAGATTGCTCCATACGTGGCTGGTGCCAGCTGGGAATGGAGACGTGGCCGACTCGTGCTGTTTAGCGTATGTTCACACGGCGTATGTGATCTATTTATAGATGCGGCGTATTTGGACCTGTGTTTCGTACCGTAAATGGACCTAAACCCGCATCTAACAATGTGCAGTGTGACTCACATTGCTTTCAATGTAGAACACATATCGGCGTTCAGATGAGTGATCACCGCTGCTTGTCTCATTGTGTCTTTCTGATGCGTCTTTTGGATCCGTTTCAAGAATTGACATGTCAGTTCTTGATCCGTTTGATGCAGCAGGAGCCAAACAGGTGCGTGTTTGGACGCGTTCTTGCTGCAGCAGAAACGCTCCCTATAGTTTATAAACTATAAACTATAGGGAGCATTTCTGCTGCAGCAAGAACGCGTCCAAACACGCACCTGCGAAAAAAGCATCCAAAAGTGAAGCGTAATTCGCATCCAAAATGCATCCAACATGCATCCAACATGCAGATGCGTGTTTGGACGCGTTCTTGCTGCAGCAGAAATGCTCCCTATAGTTTATAAACTATAGGGAGCGTTTCTGCTGCAGCAAGACCACGTCCAAACACGCACCTGCGTGTTGGATGCATGTTGGATGCGATTTACGCTTCGCTTTTGGATGCTTTTTTCGGATCCTTAAAGGGGTTTTATCGTTACAAAGATCATGTCTCAGATTATGGGGACAGTAAAAATAAGCACTTTGTAATTGGGTTGCATTACCTCTGTCACTTGGTTTAGCAGATATGAGCTTCTCTGTAAAACTATCTTTTATATCTGCTGTTGCTGTTCAGAACGCCCCCTTGTCGATTCCTGCACCCTAGACACGCCCCCTGCACTGTTATTGGCTGGCTGACATTTCATTCAGCCTGTTGGGATACGCCCCTAGACAAGAAACACCCCGGCCATGCCCCCTGTGCTGTGATTGGCTGCCTGCACACTCTGTGTTTACTCCCCTCTGAGCTGTTAAAATTGATAGTGAAACTAAGGTCTGCTGGCTCTATGTACATCTCCCAGCTCGAGGGTGTATGATCTGTGCATTGACTGGCTGTTTTAGGAGCTTTTGCAAAGAGGTTGATTCACCTCCTCACTGGTTCTGTCTTTAAGCTGCTACTTGGAAAAGAAGGCGTTCTGTTCCTCAGATCGAATGCTAGCCCCGCCTCCTTATGATGTCATCATCTGTAGTGTATAACATAAGGATTCAACACTATGTCTGTATAAGCTTGTGTGGTGCAGTGCTTAGGTAATCAGCTCTGCAGGACAGAGGTTGGGAGTTCAAGCCCCATCAGTATTTTTTTTTTTCTGTTAAAAATTGTACACATATGTGAAGATATGAAAATATATGTGTGAACATCTATAATTTTATTTATATACACACTCAAAGCTCCCCTATATAGTGTCCCATCCTCACAGTCACACCAAGCACTTCCAACATACATGATACAATGCATATACATCTGGAGGATGAGACATGATATAGGGGAGCTATTTGTATATATATCATTATAGAGATTGACATATATATTTTAGGTCTCTCTACATATGTGTAGAATTTAGGGGGAAAAAAAAATATTCTGTGAGGGGACTAGAACTCCAAACCCCTTCCTTGCAAAGCCAACACTCTGCCACTACTCTATCAGAAATTCTGCAAATTCTATATGAACAGAGGATTTAAATCATAATATCACTGCAAATTATAATCCCTGTTAAAACTTAACTTTTACTAAAGCATCTAAAATTATACAATCTAGACCCCTATATATTACCACTACATACCTAAATGATACAGCATACTGTGCATTATCTGTCAGTGGAGTATTCGCCCCGATAAAGGGCGGCTCCGCTTTTATGACAGATGATATCACTATATACGTGTATAAACACCTTAAATCCCAGCTATCCCGACGCGTTTCCCCCGTACAATTCTCGGGTTCATCAGGGGATTCAAAAAACTCTCGCTGTGGAAAAAGAGTACGCTATATACAACGCATATACAGTCAGTCTTGAATAACTTATACCTCCTATTTAGATTCAATAGGGAGACTGATACTTAGCTTAGGTGCTTTCAGGTAAAGGAATGATATTCCCCGCAGCTCCTTTGGTATGCTGGCACCCAGGATAAGAGGGATACAGAGCAAATCGTCTCTGCTTTCCTTAAATGCCTAAAATGGCCCCTAAAATGTATAACAAATAAGCCCCTAACATCTCCAAATTGGTATATTCTACTTTATACCTATTGCCGGGTTCCTTTAGAGGTTGATTTACCCGGCGTTCCGGATATTAGACTGCGCATGTCCGGAAGAGAAAAACATGTCATTTCCGGTTGGTGCCGCCGGGAATAACACTGCGCATGTCCGAGAACCGGCCCAGACCATGCGGCGCCCGGCGTTCTAAAAACTTCACTGCGCATGTCTAAAACGAAAATGCATGTCACTTCCGGGTAGCGCTGCCGGGATCGTCACTGTACATGTTAAAAGTACAGCTTGACCTCTGCGCTGGAGCTCAAAATACGTGCCTGACCAGATACACGCCACCACGGCAGCACAGATAACCTATGGCGAGTACACTCGTTCCCGACGTCACACCATATACTCGCATGCGTATTGATAGCAAGCAATTGTGACGGGACTTCTCGCCTTAGTTCTCAAAGTTTACCGGAGCAATTACCGTACAACCGACATGCATAGGTTAATAAGGGCTTAATCCAGGGCCAAAATTTCGGGGTACAAAATTCACTGTCCTCAGCTGACTTGAGTTATCAGACTGTAGGTAATCAGTGAATATAATGAAAAAATTATAATATGGTACTGATACATATCCAATGGTCAGATCTGAACAATCAATAGTGGTCCTCTATGGAGAGTGTGAACAAAACAGAGCAGGGTGAATCTAAATAGGAGGTATAAGTTATTCAAGACAGGTTGTATATGCGTTGTATATAGCGTACTCTTTTTCCACAGCGAGAGTTTTTGAATCCCCTGATGAACCCTAGAATTGTACGGGGGAAACGCGTCGGGATAGCTGGGATTTAAGGTGTTTATACACGTATATAGTGATATCATCTGTCATAAAAGCGGAGCCGTCCTTTATCGGGGCGATTACTCCACTGACAGATAATGCACAGTATGCTGTATCATTTAGGTATGTAGTGGTAATTTATAGGGGTCTAGATTGTATAATTTTAGATGCTTTAGTAAAAGTTAAGTTTTAACAGGGATTATAATTTGCAGTGATATTATCACTACTCTATCAGGCCAAGTTATTACAGGTTGAGCAGGGACTTGTCTCAAAGCTGATTTGCTTCTCCCCCAATTTCACTCACATGTCACAGACAGCAAGCAGAGGTCTTTACTTGAAGCTGACATTTGTCCTTGTAGTTGAGTAAAGATCTCTGCCTGTTGTCAGTACAATTTGGGTGAACACCACTAGAACAGAAGAGCTGCTGGCTTTCAGTCTAATTTGTGTGAATACTAAGAGATATAAAAGGTGCTTGCTTCAGCTTGTGGAGCCTGAAGGCTGCAGGCATAAGCATGCAGGAGGCTACAGAGCTGTTATATCCAGACAACCTTCTGCATCCCCTGCTTTATAGAAAATTATGATGTCACAGTTCTTCAGTGAGGAGAGACACGCCTCCTGGGAGGAGAGACACGCCTCCTGGGAGGAGAGACACGCCTGCTGAGGAAGAACACGCCCCTGGATTTCAAACTCAAATCTGAGAAAATTAACTGAACAGCCTGAACAGCTCAAACGATAACACCCCTTTAATGGATCCATCACACCATGTGAACATACACACTGCACACTGTGCCTATTAATTGCCCTATCAGCTCTAAGCCTAATTATGGATTCCAAAGCCACCATATAATCACTTCTATTACTTCCTGCCTCAGACAGGAAGTAATAGAACCGCCACCTTAGTGCACCCTTCTGCATTATTTATATAATGCAGAATGGTGTACAAACAATCATACCCCCTAGTGGTAAAGTATTCAAAGTGGGGGACTACATGCACAAAAAATGTTTAAAATAGTATAAAAAATAAAAAAAATTAAAAATTCAAATTGCCCCACTTTTGCCATTTTATAATTAAAAGAATTTAATTTTTTTTAAATATTACACAGAATTTGAATTACTGCATCCATAAGAGACCGATCTATTAAAATATGACATAATTTATCCCATACGCTAAGCACCTTAGAAAAAAAAAATTCAAACAAAATTGTGGGTTTTTTTCCCATCATTTCACGTCCCCTAACAATTGAAATAAAAAGTGATCCAAAAGTTGCAACCATTACAAAATGGTATCAATAAATCATATACTTCAGCCCGCAAAAAATGCCCCCACATTCAGGCCCATAGGAGGAAGTACAAAAAAGTTATTGTTATCATACCAACCCACAGAATACAGAAAATGCATCATATACAGGCAGTCCCCGACCTACAACGTTCTGACTTACATCTGTCCCCTAGTTACAAATGTGGGCTTATGGGGCATGCTGGCACTTGTAGTTCCATGTTCCACAACAGATAGTAGCTGTGGAATGACAAGTGCCAGCATGCCATAGCAGCATATGAGGTGAGATTGAGTTGAAATTTTATTAACAGTGGCACAGACAGCAAAACAAATGTAAAAACCCTTTTCTGCACTGTCCAAAACGAAAAAAATTAATAAATTGAATACATATACCTGTTACGACTTGCATACAAATTCAACTTAAGAACAAACCTATAGTCTCTATCCCATTTGTAACCCGGGGACGGCCTGTATAATGAAGAGTGAACGCTGTAAAAACAAAACCCCCACAAACATGGCGCGAGTAAGTTTTTTCACATTTTGCTCCACTCCGAATTTCTTTGTGGTTTCCCAGTATATTCTATGGTGCGGTCAATGACACCATTAAAAAGTACATATTGTCTTGCAAAAAAAGCTGTATTAGGATCCCTCTATTTGGGGAAAAGTAGGCTGAAATCAATGATAAGTGTAGGATCAGCCACACAGTAATTATCATAGGGTGAGGAATATAGCATACCCCTCTCGCCACCAAGTAATCCAGTCACTGAGGACATGGGACGTACCTGTTGTGTGAACCTGGCTGTGAAGTTCCTGTATACGGTGGTGCTCCTATTACTCAGGTCATGCATGTACTCCTCATTCACAATGTAGACGGTGACATTGACCTTGATGATAACTTGATCTAGAAAATATATTTATAATTATCATATAAATGCATTATATAGGAATAAAAACACAAAGACAGCCTCATCACTGGATCACATGGTAACCACAGAGGAACCACGCGTGGACTTCCTTCTATCTATATTACATGAGCTGTCTGGTTTGGTTGGAACCTAGTCTGTTTAAGACCAGACTGGGTCTGAGACCAGACAGTGATCTATAGATGGCAATGAAAATATCTTTGATATACAGTATCTCACAAAAGTAAGCACACCCCCTCACATGTTTGTAAATATTTTATTATATCTTTTTATGGGACAACACTTCTGACACATTGATACGATGTAAAGTAGTCAGTGTACAGCTTATATAACAGGGGACATTTAGTGTGCCCTCAAAATAACTCAACACGTAGCCATCAATGTCTAAACCGCTAGTAACAAAAGGGAGTACACCCCCAAGAGACAACAAAAGTAAGTACACCCCTAAGTGACAACAAAATTGAGTGCACCCTTAAGATTCTGTGGTGATCATGATGTGATAAGATGGTGCTATGACTTTCAGATTATTCTCCCCAAGTGGCAATGGAGGAGCCAATAATCCCAAACAGCAATGTCCAAGGTCATCATATTGTAAATTAATGCAACACGCAGGCACAGAAGACGGCATCACTAGTATTGGCTACATAATATTGGCTACAATAGCAAGGAACAAAGCCCAGATAAGTATTATCATTATTTTTTGATCACCAATTAATGTTCAACCAGCTCCTGACCGGGCTGTTCCCCCTCTTCCTGACCAGGCTGTTCCCCCTCTTCCTGACCGGGCTGTTTTCCCCCTCTTCCTGACCGGGACGCTTCCCCCTCTTCTTGACCGGTCTGTTTTCCCTCTTCCTGACCGGGCTGTTCCTCCTCTTCCTGACCGGGCTGTTCCCCCTTTCCTGACCGGTCTGTTTCCCCCTTTTCCTGACCCCATTAATGTTCACCTCTGACCGGGCTGTTCCCCCTCTTCCTGACCGGGCTGCTTCCCCCTCTTCCTGACCGGACCACTTCCCCCTCTTCCTGACCGGGCCAATTCCCCCTCTTCCTGACCGGTCTGTTTTCCATCTTCCTGACCGGTCTGTTTCCCCCTCTTCCTGACCGGGCTGTTCCCTCCTCTTCCTGACCGGGCTGTTCCCCCTCTTCCTGACCGGTCTGTTTCCCCTCTTCCTGTCCACCGACGGCTGTTCCTCCTCTTCCTGACCGGGCTGTTCCCCCTCTTCCTGACCGGGCTGTTTGCTCTCTTCCTGACTGGGCACACTTTCCTTTTCTATAGTACACGACGGTTTAAAATGCTATAATGCTTTTTGTGCTGGGTTAATGAACCTATTTTTTTTGTCTTTTTTCCATGATGCACCAGGCTTTATTTTCTGTCTTTTGTACATTAGTTTTTTTTTTTTTTTTTACTATGAGTGAAAATAGTTAATAAAAGTTTGTTTTTAATTTTTTTTTTAACAGAGAAAGTGGCACTAAAATAAGTTTGGAAATTGTGTCAAGTTATATCATTAATATGAAGTTTTAGGGTCGTTGGGGGTGGGACTAAACATAATGGTTTGGGCTGTTCGTTTTTATATTAGTATTATTTAATTCTGTGTGTGGTTTTTGTTACTTTGTTTTACATAGTATGCCCCCATAAGATCAGAAAAAGTCATTTGGAAGACATTTTTATACCACTTTTTTTGCGTGATTTCCCCTGTATCTGGGCTGGTATATTTGCCCCAGTTACAGTTATCTCTGTATCCAGACTCATAGGGGACTGTTATGTGCTCACACGGCTGTGCTTCTGCTACTTCTTATCATCAGCTTCCTGGTGGAGCAATCAGGTTAAGAGAGGTGTATGGTCCACCATGGGCCTTCCAGTCTTAGTAGGAGGGTACATAGCAAGCAATCTGCAGTACTGGCTATGAACCGTATTAAGAGGTTCAGCAGAACAATATCTGAGACTGACTTCCTAAATCAACCTGTTACATCCTTCCCTGACGGTTCTTCTGCCTTTTTACTACCTGGCGTGTTGTCCTCTAATGTCTCTATGTGTTGACCTGGCTTGTATGACTATCCTTTGCTGCCTGATCTTCAGCTTGACTTTGCTTTTTGGTTACGACCCAGCTTTCCCTGACTTTAGATTTGGATTTAGTTCTAGCTCAGACACATTCTGTGACCTCCCAGTTTTTCAACCTTTGACTGTTTCTGACTACTTCTTGCCTGTTAGCTTTCACCAGTCAGAAACTAACTTGTGGATGCAACCTAGGGATATACAGCAGTGAAGACCAGATCCCTGGATAGGAGTTAAAGGGTGAAAACCCCTTAGACTCTGGTAAATAGAAAAGTCTGTCCCAAGCCTGGAGATGAGTTTTCTTAGCAGCAAACCCTTCCACCATTGCAGGAAGGCTGTCAATCACATAATAAGACCGACCACTGGACTCCTGATTGAGAAATTTTTTAAATGAATAAATTACTCCTTACTGAACTGTTTACCCCAAAACTATACTTCAATCTTCTCAGCTCCTCCTGCTCTATAACAAGCTGCTACCAGATTGGATTCAGTTTTCAACATGACAGGTTCCATCTAGTAGTGACCCCAAAACCACCGTCATGGGAACCACAAGTAAAATGTACACATCAGGACATGTAGAATACTCACCAGGTCTTATCTCATTGACAATGAATTCACATTTGTTTCCATAAAAGAGCTCTCTACAGACACAATGCCTTCCATTGTAACGTCCACCATTGTCACAGACGCCATCTACAGAGAGGAACAAGGAGACAGGACTCAACAAATGTTCAGTAGATGAATGAACAAACATAATTTATATTATAGAGCTGCTAAAACAAAGAAATTATTACATTTTCTTCCACTTAAAGGGGTTGTCTCATTACATTGATTCATCTCACCTCAGTCCTGTTTTCTCGGTATAATTTTTGAATTCAGGGGCGTTTAGTGACTTCTACTGGCCTGCAGTGATGAGCTTTTGAGGACACCAGGTCATAGTGACCAGCAATGGCAGCCTATCAGGAGAGATGGAACAGGCCTGTAGCTATAGCAACCAGTGCTGACATCCTATCAGGAGAGATCAAACAGGTCTGTAGCTATAGTGACCAGCACTGGCAGCCTATCAGGATAGATCACACAGGTCTGTAGCTATAGCAACCACTGCTGGCAGCCTATCAGGAGAGATTTAACAGGTCTGTAGCTAAAGTAACCAGTTGTGCAGCCTATCAGGGAGTAGATAGAACAGGTCTGTAGCTATAGTGACCTGAGGAGCTGATGCAGCCCATACAAGAGGGGATATCTAGGAATAGGTAGGATATTGTTAATGGATACATATTGCAAAGTGACTTGGTTTTGCAAGATCTTTAACATAAAAAGCAGCAATTCCTGTAGTGAGACAACCCCTTTAAGGCTCTGTTCACATCACAACTGAACCATCTTTTAGATGGACACATTAGGAGTGTTCTCCGGTACTTCCTTCCAATGGAACCCTTTGAAGTACACCGTTGCATAACCAAAAGGGGGAATAAGTTGTGCATTTGATCCCCAAATTAACAAAGGAAATAAACATACCATATATACCATGCAGTATACTTTACTATTGCAATCGGCCAATATATAGCAAAGTAAAACCTTTTTCAATTAGTGTTGCACTTTGGATTCAAGTCATAGTCAAATTCGACCCAAACCAGAGCCTTTTGGTTCAAGTTATCTGGAATCCCTAGAGATCAACTGTAACCCTAATCCTAAACTAGGGTTAAAGTTGTTGAAGAGGATTTAAGTGTTAACTTACTAGTCTGGCAATGCAACATTCCCATTGTGGCCTAACTTCTGGTCCAACGGTATTTCCAAGTCACTTCCTATTACCATAACATTGAGGCGTACTGAGACCACAAGATAGGTCACAACGGGAGCGCCTCATCTCTGGACCAGTAAGTTAACCCTTAAATCTGCTCAAGAAATACTAACTCTAACCCTTACCCCAGCCTATGATTATTGTTCCCTGTATGGTTAGGATTATGGAGTTTCACACACAGAACCCAAATGTTTTCACAAGTTCAGTCAAATCTGTTTAGAACTGAACTGAGAACCATTTAAGCAACACTATTTGAAATTGACATAAAGGTTTGCCCATGCACACCAGCTCGATAAAAGCCAAAATCACAATCACAATGGGTTTAACATATATGCCAGGAGCAAACGTTAAACGTAAATGAAGGATATTAAAACTTGTGCAACTAACACTTTTTTATATACCTATCCATCTGAAATAAAAAAAAAAACAACTTTGTGCATAGTCTTATTTAAAAATCTCCTATATTTTTGTGACTACATAAATTAAGACTGAAAAAAAAAAAAAAAAAAAGATTTTATCGAGCGTAACGGTGAAGTTATATGTTATATCATCCCCTCTAATACTTCCAATACGAGAAACGGTGAAAAATAGAAGACGATAACACATGACTGCAAGATCAGACAATACATAGGTTTGTCAGCCCTGGAGAAATAGAGCTTCCTGGGAGCTGTATGCACAAATAAGTGGGACATTTTTAATCAAGACTTTTTGCTTCATTTTTACAGAGATGTACGATCGAGTTTTTCACCCTTTTCTGGTGTAAAATGCGTCTAAGTGAGCGGCTACGATGTCTAATGCACCTAACGAATGTGTTAGGCTCATTGTCCGTAAGACTGGACACTTTCTAATGCGCCTAACATGAGGGGACATTCTGGGGGGCGTCGCACCACACTCGTAATATTGGACACATATATCAATGTTGTTCCGCAAAACTAGGTGCATTACTGCTCGTACAGGCAGACCTATCTCAATGTGCTCTGCCTGAGCCTGAGGAGTCGAAGTGGAGCTGGATTTGCTGTTAGGGCAAAAAATGTCCAATATTTTCTCAACTTCCACCAGTCAAAATAAAAAGTAATTTATAAAATTTATCAAACTATAAAAAAATGAAATTATTTAAATTTAATAAAAATTTTCTCATATAAAATCAATATAAAAATATATAATATCCCAAAAATATAAAAATATCTCCTATAAAATGTATTTAAAATTAAAAAAAAATCTAGAGCTAATTTTACATTAAATAACCCATGGATGATGTTGTTCAGATTTTACAATTTTTAATTTTTACTACATTAAATTTGAACTTTATTTTTGCTGCTCTCGCCCTTTATTCTACATACAGAAAGAGCCAGCACAGCACAGGTGTTGCTGGGACCTGTGGTTCATGAAGCATGATCAGTCCCATAGTTTGTATTCACTGACGCTATTCTAAAGACTTTTATTTTATTTCCAGCCTATCTATTGCCTTTATACATGTTTGGGGCATTACTAATGTGCCTAAGTTTCGTAATGCACCAAACACATGGGCGAGGGGCGGGAACTTTACGCAAAACTTTCATACATTCAGGTGCATTATACACTGAAAAAAAGACTCGAAAATTCACTTCATACGTGTCGCCCTTAGTCTTCATACATTGGAACAATACAATACTCAATTGGAAAAGTCTAAATACCTCTTAGACCTCGTTCACATTTGCATCAGGGGTTCCGTTCAGAGCCTCAATGCAAATTTCATAAAAAATGACAGGAAAAAAGTAAATTTTTCCATTCCTATGATAGCTGCCATGATGGAAACCCAAAAGGCTCCATTGTTGTCATTGGGATCTGTCGGGCACCAGTGGTGTCCATCATTTAGCCGACCCTGAGACGCCTCTCCAACCAAGTCATAGAAAAAAATAAATCTTTAAGTCCCAGAGCCTTGCATCTGGTAGTCCATTCATTTAAGCAGTTTATACTATGTCTGCTTTAAAATTACATTATACCATAAGAAACAGTAGCTTTCCTTATGCTGTCCAGCTCTATTCCAGTAATAGAAATACATAAGGAATTGCTGTATTTGTGATCGTCTGGTTTATAATGTCAATGTATTTTTAATTGTTCAATCAAATAAAATACACCAAGTTCGAAAATGTGCTCACCTGCATCGGTAGTAGGATCAGGAGTATACATGGTCAACGGTTGTCCAGTTGTGTTGCGCACTTGAACAGTTCCTTCTGATGTATAAGGTTTAGTGTACAGCTGAGCTGTTGATCCAGAAGAAGTCATACTAGCAGTAACCATGGACAATGAGGGAAGATCTTCTCCAGGGTACACTGTAGATGAGTGGAGTCCATTGTGGATTTATAATAACTTACTGCATCCATGCCATCTGTTGAAGGTCTGTAAATATTTTCAGCAGTATATAAAACAGAAGTGCCAGAAGTAATGGTGGCATCAGTATTTCCATCAGATACATTAAGGTCATTTTATTCCTCAGTCTTCTGATATATGGGTCTGTTGTATGTCTAATAGTGCTCTTTTATCAGTTATGTCATATTGTCTTAAAATTGTTTTCCATCATTTTATGGGTGTTGATGCCACAGTTCAATAAGGTGTTGTTGTCCATCAGTCCTTTCAGAGTATAGTGGGGCGTTGTATGTTCATAGGCCCCTCAGATAGATGGGGTCAGTTGAAGCCACATCCTCTCAGATAGATGGGGTCAGTTGTATGTCCATCAGTCCTGTCAGATGTAATGGTGTCAGTTGTTTGTCCATGAGTCCTTTCAGATGTAATGGGGTTAGTCGTATGTCCACATCCTGTCAGATGTAAAGGGCGTTGTTTGTTCCATCATCCCTTTTAGATACAATGGGTGACAGTTGTTAAAAGTTCGGGTGTAGGTCACGATCCCTCCCAGATATAGGGTTGGGTTTTATGTCCATCACCTTCAGATATGATGGGGTCAGTTGTATGTCCATCAGTCCTTTCAGTTATGATGGGGTCAGTTGTATGTTCATCAGTCCCTCAGTTTTAATGTGACAGGTTCCAAGTTGATTAATGTCAGCCATCAGTCCCTCAAATCAGAGGGTTTACAAACCTGGTAGAGGGTCAGTTGTATGTCCAAAAGTCCTCTCAGTGAATGGGGTCAGTTGTAAGTCATACAGCCTTCAGATGGGAATGGTCAGCGATGTTCAGCAGTCCTTCAGATGCAAGGGTCAGTTGTATGTCCATCATCCTCTCAATAGAATGGGGTCAGTTGTATGTCCATCAGTCCTGTCAGATGTAATGGGGTCAGTTGTTTTTTCCCCAGTCCTCTCAGACTTGATTGTCAGTTGTATGTCCTCAACCTCTCAAAATAGGTCAGGAATTTTTGAAAAGGGTTTTTATGTCCCAACATCCCAGATCAATGGGTAGTATGTATCAGCTCTCAGTGAGGTGTCAGTGCCAACAGTCCTCAGTTGGGGGTAGTTGAAGTTCATCAATACTCAGATGAAGTAACAGGAGCTACAGTTAGTTTAAAGGTCAGATATTTTCATCAGTCCTCTCAGATATAATAGGGTTTGTTGTATGTCCATCAATCATCTCAGATGTAATGGGTTCAGTTGTATGTCCAACAGTCCTCTCAGATTAAATGGGGCAGTTGTTTTTAAGGCCCTCTAATGTAAAGGCCAGGAGTCAGTCCTCTCAGATGCAATGGGGTCAGTTGTATGTCCATCATCCTTCAGATACAATGTGATGTCAGTTTGTTGTCCACAGTCCTCTCAGTGTAAATTGGTTAGTTTTTTATGTCCATCAATCCTCTCAGATACAATGGTGTCAGTTGTATGTTCATCAGTCCTTCTCAGAATATAAACCCGGGTATTGTATGTCCATCAGTCCTTTCAGATATTATGGTGTCAGTTGTATGTCCATCAGTCCTCTCAGATGTAAGGGTGTCAGTTGTATGTCCATCAGTCCTCTCAGATATAATGGGGTCAGTTGTATGTCCATCCAGATCCTTTCAGTTAATGGGTCAGTTGTATGTCCACAGTCCTCTTAGATTAATAGGGTTTGTAAAGTCCAATCAATCCTTCTCAGATGCAATGGTTCATTGTATGCCCATCAGCCTCTCTCAGAAAGATAATGGTCAGTTGTATGTCCATCAGTCCTCTCAGATACAATGGTGTCAGTTGTTTGTCCATCAGTCCTCTCAGCTGTAATTGGGTCAGTTGTATGTCCATCAATCATCTCAGATACAATAGGTGCATTGTAAGTCCACAGTCTCTCAGAATAATGGGTTTATTATGTCCATCATCCTTTCAGATACAATGGTGTCGTTTATGTCATCATCCTCTCAGATGTAAGGGTGTCAGTTGTATGTCCATCAGTCCTCTCAGATATAATGGGGTCAGTTGTATGTCCATCAGTCCTTTCAGCTGTAATCGGGTCAGTTGTATTCATAGTTCCTCTTTAAAGTAAGTTTGTAATGTTTTTGCCATCAACCTCTCAATACAATGTGTCAGTTGTAGTTCATAACCCCTCAGTTCCTTTTAGATTTTAAATTAGTCTTATTTCAGTCTGTAAACGGCGTTGTATTCCAACAGTCCTTCAATCAGTGTCAGTTGTTGTCCCTCAGTCCTCTCGATAAAAGGGTCCTTTGAAGTCCATCACCTCAATCAAATAATTTGGTCAGTTTATGTCCATAGTCCTCTCCACTGTAATGGTCAGTTTATTCCATCATCCTCTCAGATAAAAGGATCAGTTGTATGTCCATCAGTCCTCTCAGTGTTCATTATGCTCAGTGTGGTTCACAGCCTTAGATTATGTTCATTTATTCCATCAGTCCTCTCAGGATATAATTGGGGCCTGTATTGTATGTCCAAACAGTCCTCTCAGATTAATGGGTCAGTTTATGTCCATTATCCTCTCAAACGTAATAGGTCAGTTTATGCCCCATCCTCTCAGATGAATGGGACAGTTGTATCTCCATCAGTCCCTTGTGTAATAGCTCAGTTTATGTCCCCATTCCCCTTGTGTAATAGGGTCAGTTTATGTCCAAACAGTCCTCTCGTGTAAATAGTCGTTGGTATGTCCCAAAATCCTCCAGTAAAATGGGTCAGTTGTATGTCCATCACCCCTCAGATGTAATTGGCCCGTTGTATTCATCAATCCTAAATAATGGATCAGTTGTATATTCCCTCAGCCTTTCAGCTGTAATGGTTCCCGTTGTATTTCCCCCTCAGTCCTCTCAATTAATGGGGTCAGTTTTTTGACCATTAGTCCTCTCAGATGTAATGGTGTCAGTTGTGTGTCCATCAATCCTCTCAGATACAATGGGTTCCCGTTGTATTTCACATTTCAGTCCTTTTCTCCCTACAGGTAATTGGGGTCAGTTGTATGTCCAACAGTCCTCTCAGATGTAATTGGGTCAGTTGTATGTTCATCAGCACTCTCAGATGTAACCGGGTCAGTTGTATGCCCAACAGTCCTCTCAGATGCAATGGGGTCAGTTGTATGTCCCTCAGTCCTCTCAGATATAATGGGGCCTGTTGTATGTCCATCAGTCCTCTCAAGAAAACAAATGAAGTTCTCAAGTTGTAGTGTTCCCACAGTCCCCTAAACTCAGCTTTAAATTTGGGTCAGTTGTATGTCCATCAATCCTCTCAGATACAATAGTGTCAGTTGTAAGTCCATCAGTCTTCTCAGATATAATGGGGTTTATTGTATGTCCATCAGTCCTTTCAGATACAATGGTGTCAGTTGTATGTCCATCAGTCCTCTCAGATACAATGGGGTCAGTTGTATGTCCATCAGTCCTCTCAGATGTAATGGGGTCAGTTGTATGTCCATCAGTCCTCTCAGATGTAATAGGCTCAGTTGTATGTTCATCAGTCCCCCTCAGATAAATGGGGTTTTTTTGTATTCCAAACAGTCCCCTTTTAGATTTAAATTTGGGTCAGTTGTATGCCCATCAGTCCTCTCAAATGTAATGGGGTCAGTTGTATATCTACCAGTCCTCTCAGATGTAATGGTGTCAGTTGTATGTCCATCAGTCCTTTCAGCTGTAGTAATGCCAGGTGTGTTTGAGTCAGTGAAAGATGTAGTAATGTCAGATGTGGAGAAATTGGTAAAGGATGCTGTAGTAAAGTCAGATGTAGTAGAGTTGGAAGTGTATATATCAGTAATGTCAGATGTAGTAGAGTCATAAATATCTGTTAAGTTTAAAGTCAGGGAAAAAATAAAGCGATGTAAGAGGATATAGCTGTACAATATCAGATTATAAAAAGTCACTAGAGTATATTGTAGTCACGTCAGATGTAGGGAAGTTGGACGTGTATATATCAGTAATGTCAGATGTAGTATAGTCACGAGAGTATGATGTAGTAATGTCAGATGTCGAAGAGTTAGTATAGTATGCTGTAGCAATATCAGATGTAGTATAGTCACTAGAGTATATTGTAGTCACGTCAGGTGTAGGGAAGTTGGAAGTGTATATATCAGTACTGTCAGATGTAAAATATTCAGTAGAGTAACTTGTAGTAATGTCAGGCGTTATAGAGTCAGTAGAGTATGTTGTAGATATGTCAAATGAAATAGAGTTGAAAGTGTATTTATCAGTAATGTCAGAAATAGTAGAGTCAGTAGAGTAGACTGGAGTAATGTCAGATGTAGTAGGGTCAGTAGGGTTTGCTGTAGCAATGTCAGATGTAGTAAAGTTATGAGAATATGCTGTAGTAATGTCAGCTGTAGTATAGTCAGTAGAGTATCTTGTACTAATGTGAGATTTAGAAGAGTTGAACGTGTGCTTATTCGTAGTGTCAGATGTAGCATAATCAGGAGAGTATGTTGCAGTAATGTCAGAGGTAGTAGAGTCAGTAGAGTAAGTTGTAATATTGAAATATGTAGTCAAGTCAGTAGAGTATATTGTTGTATTATAAGGTGTAGCAGAGTCAGTAAAGGATGCTGTAGTAAAGTCATATGTAGAATAGTAGGTTGTAGTAATGTCAGTAAAGCATGTTGTATGAATCTCAGATGTAGAAGTGTTGGTAGACGGTGTTGTAGACATGTCTGATGAAAAAGAGGTAGATGTTTTAGTAATGTCAGATGTAGTATAGTCAGTTGGGTATCTAGTATTAATGTCAGATATGGTTGAGTATGTAGCATCTGTGTCAGCGATGTCAGATTTATTAGAGTCAGTAGAGTATCTTGTAGTAATGTCAGATACAGTAAAGTCAGTAGAGTATGATATACTAATGTCAGATGTAGTATAGACAGTAGAGTAAATTGCAGTAACGTCAGATGTAGTATAGTTGGAAGTATATTTATCAGTAATGTCAGATGTAGCATAGTCATTAGAGTATGTGGTAGTAATGTCAAATGTAGTATATTCCATAGAGTATGTTGTAGATATATTAGATGAAATAGAGCTGGAGGTGTATTCATCACTAATGCCAGATTTTGTATAGTCAGTTGAATATTGTGTATTAATACTAGTGATAGTTGAGAAAGTATCATATGTAGTAGTAATGCAAGGTGTAGTAGAGTCAGTAAAAGATGCTGGAGTAATGTCAGATGTAGTAGAGTCAGTAAAGGATGCTGCAGTAATGTCAGATGTAGTAGAGTCAGTAAAGGATGCTGGAGTAATGTCGATGTAAGAGTCCAGTAAAAGAACTATAGTAATGTCAGATTTTATAGATCATAAAGGATGCTGGAGTAATGTCAGATGTAAAAAGAAACAAAAAAGGATGCGGGAAAAAATCAGATGTATAATCTTTTAAAGGCTTGGAGTAAGCAATGGTAATATAAAAAATGCTGAGTAATGCTATGTAGTAGGTCAGAAAAGGAATGGAGTAAAAATCGTGTACAAAGCAAAAAGGAGGGGTAAAAAGTCGAAAAATAAGCAGAAAAGGGATGCGGGAAATTTCAGTGTAGAGAGCATAAAATGCGGGATAATGTCAAGAAATAAAATAGAAAAGGGATGCGAGAAATTAAAAATTTTTAAAAGAAAAAAAAAGGAAAAAAAAGAAAGAGAGTCATTTAAAAGATGGAGAAAGTCAATGAAGAGTCAGAAAAGGGATCGGGAATTCAGATTAAAATCTAAAGGATGCGGGATAATTTCAATGTATAAGTGGGTTAAAGGATGCGGAGTAATTCGATGTAAAAATCAAAAAGGGGAGGAGTAATGTCATGTATAAGTCATAAAAAAATGCTTGGGTATTGTCAAAATTTATAGAGCAGAAAGGATGCTGGAGTAATTCGGGATTAAAAGATCAGAAAGGGATGCTGGAGAAAGAAAGGGAAGAGTCAAAAAAGGATGCGGAGTAAGTCAATGTATAAGTCAAAAAGGATGCATAATGTCAGATTATAAGTCCCAGTAAAAAATGCTGCATAAGTAAAGATGTAGTAGAGTCAGTAAAGAATCTAGAAATCAGATGTTAGAGTCGAAAAGGCTGGGTAATTCAATTACGAGCAGAAAAGGATCTGAGTAAGTCATGAAATAGATCAGTAAAGGGCTGATAGTCAGATGTATAAGTAGTAAAGGACTGAGTAATCAGGTACTAGAGTCAAAAAAGGGAGCTGGAGTAAGTCAGATGTAGTAGACTCATAAAGATGCGTAGTAATTTCAAGTATAAAAGTCAGTAAAGGATCCCCAAGAAATTTGTCAGATGTACTAAATCAGTAAAGGGAATGCTGAGTAATGTCAGATGTACTAGAATCAGTAAA
The DNA here is from genome assembly GCA_025379985.1 of Phyllomedusa bahiana. Taxonomy (NCBI): domain Eukaryota; kingdom Metazoa; phylum Chordata; class Amphibia; order Anura; family Hylidae; genus Phyllomedusa; species Phyllomedusa bahiana. Next base: position 2,942 of record JAODAL010034223.1, on the reverse strand, counting down.
GGATGTTGGAGTAATGTCAGTATGTAGTAGAGTCATAAAGACTGAGTAATGTCGTTTTTGTAGGTCAATAAGGTGGAGTAATGTCAATGTATAGTTAAAGGATCTGGAGTAATGTCAGATGTATAGAGTCAGTAAGGATGCTGGAGTAATGCAGATGTATAGAGCCCGAAAAGGATGCTGGAGTAATGTCAGATGTATAGAGTCAGTAAAGGATGGGAGTAAGTCAATGATTGAGTCATTAAAGGTTCGGAGTAATGCAATGTATAGAGTCAGTTAAAGATGCTGCAGTAATGTCAGATGTAGTAGACTCAGTAAAAGATGCTGTAGTAATATCAAAGATACTAGAGTCAGTAAAGGATGCCCCAGTAATGTCAGATGTACTAGAATCAGTAAAGGATGGGGGAGTAATGTCAGATGTATGACTAAAGAGCTGAGTAAGTCAGTGTAGTAAGATAAGGAGGGAGTAATTCAGATGTATAGAGTCAGAAAAGGGATGCTGAGAAATGTCAGATGAAATTGAGTCAAAGGGATGTGGAGTAATGTCAGATGTATAGAGTCATAAAGGGAACTGAGAAATTCAGATGTACTAGAGTCAGTAAAGATCTGGAGTAAGTAGATGATTAGAGTCAGAAAAGATGCTGAGAAAATGTCAGATGTATAAAATCAGAAAAGGGATGCGGAGAAAATGTCAGATGTACTAGAGTCAGTAAAGGATGCTGGAGTAATGTCAGATGTAGTAGAGTCAGTAATGGATGAGGTAGTAATGTCTGATGAACTATAGTCAGTAAAGGATGCTGGAGTAATTCAGATGGTGACAGAAGGATCTGGAGTAATCAATGTATAGATCGGTAAGATGCGGAGAATGTAGAATGATAGAGTCAGTAAAGGATGCTGTAGTAATGTCAGATGTAGTAGAGTCAGTAAAGGATGCTGGAGTAATGTCAGATGTAGTAGAGTCAGTAAAGGATGCTGGAGTAATGTCAGATGTACTAGAGTCAGTAAAGGATGCTGGAGTAATGTCAGATGTAGTAGAGTCAGTAAAGGATGCTGGAGTAATGTCAGATGTAGTAGAGTCAGTAAAGGATGCTGGAGTAATGTCAGATGTAGTAGAGTCAGTAAAGGATGCTGGAGTAATGTCAGATGTAGTAGAGTCGTGGCTAGAAATGCATGAGAAAGTATGGTCGGGAGTAACAATAGTAGTAAGGAAGATGTAGTAATGTCGTTTGTACTAGTCATAAAGATGCTAGTATTGTCAATGTATAGAGTCAGTAAAGGATGTGAGTAATTCAGTGAACAGAGTCCAGAAAGGATGCTGGAGTAATGCGATGTAGTAGAGTCGTAAAGGATGGTAGTAAATGCAGATGTAGTAGAGTCAGAAAGGGGATGCGTGAGTAATGTAGTTTGTAGATAAGAGTCAGTAAAGGATGCTGGAGTAATGTCAGATGAATAGAGTCAGTAAAGATCCCTGATTTAATGTAAGATGTAGTAGAGACAGAAAGGGATGTTTGGAGTAATTCCCAGATGTACTAGAGTCAGAAAAGGATGCTGGAGTAATGTCAGGTGTAGTAGAGTCAGTAAAGGATGCTGGAGTAATGTCAGATGTAGTAGAGTTAGTAAAGGATGCTGTAGTAATATCAAAGATACTAGAGTCAGTAAAGGATGCTGGAGTAATGTCAGATGTAGTAGACTCAGTAAAAGATGCATTTATGTAATATGTATAGAGTCAGTAAAGGATGTAGTAATGTCAAAATGACTAGAGTCAGTAAAGGATACTGGAGTAATATCAGATGTACTAGAGTCAGTAAAGGATGCGGTACTAATGTCAGATGTAGTAGAGTCAGTAAAGGATGCTGGAGTAATGTCAGATGTAGTAGAGTCAGTAAAGGATGCTGGAGTAATGTCAGATGTAGTAGAGTCAGTAAAGGATGCTGGAGTAATGTCAGATGTACTAGAGTCAGTAAAGGATGCTGGAGTAATGTCAGATGTAGTAGAGTCAGTAAAGGATGCTGGAGTAATGTCAGATGTAGTAGAGTCAGTAAAGGATGCTGGAGTAATGTCAGATGTAGTAGAGTCAGTAAAGGATGCTGGAGTAATGTCAGATGTAGTAGAGTCAGTAAAGGATGCTGTAGTAATGTCAGATGTACTAGAGTCAGAAAAGGATGCTGGAGTAATGTCAGATGTACTAGAGTCAGAAAAGGATGCTGGAGTAATTCAGGATGTATAGGTCAGAAAAGGATGCGGGAGTAATGTCAGATGTACTAGTCATAAGGATGCTGATAATGTCAATGTATAGATCAGTAAGGATGTGGAGAATGTCGATGTAGTAGAGTCAGTATAGGTTTGCGGTAATTCAGATGTATGGGAGTCAGTAAAGGATGCTGGAGTAATGTCAGATGTAGTAGAGTCAGTAAAGGATGCTGGAGTAATGTCAGATGTAATAGAATCAGTAAAGGATGCTGGAGTAATGTCAGATGTAGTAGAGTCAGTAAAGGATGCTGGAGTAATGTCAGATGTACTAGAGTCAGTAAAGGATGCTGGAGTAATGTCAGATGTAGTAGAGTCAGTAAAGGATGCTGGAGTAATGTCAGATGTAGTAGAATCAGTAAAGGATGCTGGAGTAATGTCAGATGTAGTAGAGTCAGTAAAGGATGCTGGAGTAATGTCAGATGTAGTAGAGTCAGTAAAGGATGCTGGAGTAATGTCAGATGTAGTAGAGTCAGTAAAGGATGCTGGAGTAATGTCAGATGTAGTAGAGTCAGTAAAGGTGGGGAGTAATGTGATGTATAGATAAATAAAGGAAGCGGGAGAAATGTCAAAAGTTAGAGTCAGAAAAGGGGATGCGGGAGAAAGTCAATGTATAAGAGTAAGGATGCTGAGTATTGCAGTTGTAGTAGAGTCAGTAAAGGATGTGGAGTAATGTCAGAGTATAGAGTCAAAGGTTA
>JAODAL010034222.1:0-44536 GCA_025379985.1 Phyllomedusa bahiana | reverse complement strand
TCAAAAAGTATTTTTTTGGGATGCTGCTATTTTATATTATATATAATTAATATATTATATATATATATAATATAATTATATATATAAAAATTATATATATATATTTTTAATTTGCCTGAGTCTGCTACCCAACACCACGGCCATAGTATTTTCACAAGAATCCACGGTTTTTAGGTTCACCCCACCGGTTTTCCAACCTTGGGGTCAAAACCTTCTCTAAACTTGCTTGATCCCACATTCAACAACCAAAAGAAACGGTTTTAAACCTGCTAGCCGGGCCGGAACAGGGGAAATTGTCCCCCCACCCAACATCCAGCTGTTCCGAAATTTTTTTTTACAAACAATTTCTTAAAATGTTCATGTAGAAAAAACATAAAAAACTAAATAAAAGTAAATTTTTGTAACTATACTGCCCCCCCAAGTAAAGTTTTTTTTTTTAAAGGGTGTGGATCCTTGGTCATCGCAAGCGGTGGTAAAAGCCAGTCGGGAGCGGAACAAAGGGTCGGCCACATGGCATATAAAAATATGGTCAGATTCTTTTTAAAATCCAACGGTATCTTCCATTTTGAGGGTTTGGGGGACATTCGGGCCACGGTTCGTTCGTCCCTCTAACTATTGAATAGCTCAGCTTTCGCCTGAAAACCGGGAGGAAGATTGTGCATGTTCTGAGTTTTTCGTAACGCCAGCGGTGTAAAAATCTGCCCAGTAGAAAACCATGCAGTGTAAACTCCTTTGCCAAATTTTCTATTAAAGTGTATGTGGAGGGTTGACAGTAAGTTTTCAGATGGTTTTCGGATCTGAAAACCATCTGAAAATCCGTTCAAAAACCCTTGCCATGTGGACGAACCCTAAATAGGTCCCGGTATTCAACATAACCCGCCGCAAGACAGATTGGACAATCTTTGGCGGGAGACTACCAGGTCGCTACCCATGAGGCTACTTGCTTATGGTGGCAGCCGGGGTGCAGCGTGGTAGCTTGAGTTGACATGACAATCTCGTAGACGTTACAGGGACAGAGCAGAAAGGTCCAGGCAGAGTAGCAGATTGGAACGAAGTCAGTTATACTGTAAGCCAACAATCAGGTACCTCAGGTAACAAGAAAACAACAAGGAACACTTTCCTCTCCTAGGGCATAAGATACACAAAGACTCCAGCAAGGATTATTATAACACGCGGCTAGGTTAAATAAGGGTCAGTGGCCCCGCGATCGACAAGAAGAGGACCAGCAGGAGCACAACGAAGAGCAAGGAGAGGTGAGTAGGAGGGGCTGGGACCACTCGCAGAAGGAGAGATAGGGGTATAGGTGCACCCTTGACCAAACGTGAGGGTCGTGTGAGCACCCGTAACAATGTAATTTATACCAAAGGTGAAGCTAATTATCTAGAAAAAAAAAAAAGAAACAAAAAATTTTGGGGGGCATCCCTTAGTTGCCGTTTTCACCGTCCATAATGCTAAACTGTACAACAACTGTGGGCCCAAAATACACAATACACCCGTAAATGAGTTTCCTGAGGGGTGTTTAATCCAAAATATGGTGACTTCTGGAAGGTTTTACTTTTTCTGGTACTTTGTGGGCTTTTCAAATGCGAAATGGCACCCACCAAAATCTGCTTTCCAAAAGCCAAAAGCGCACGCCTCCCTACAGTCTCCACTGCCCATGCTCCCAAACAGGATTTTACACCCACACATAGCGTATTGCTGAATTGTGACAAAGAAACATTGTGCAATACTAATTTTTGTATGTGCTACTTTCCAGGATTCCTTGTAAAAAGAAAAATCTGTGAAACACCTGTGGGGAGTAATATTCCCTAACTACAGCCCACAGGAAACAATTCTCTTAAGGGATCAAAGAATTATCTTTAGCGGGTGTTATTAATGTTTTGAGGGCACCTCATGGGTGCTAATACACAGTGTGTCCTGTAATGTCACCTAAAAAATTTTTCCTAAACATAAATGAGACCTTCAGACACCCGTAATTTGCTCCTCCTATTCAGTGTCATGTGTCTTAGGTCCGAAATAGCATACTTGGTGCCACAATGGCGCATAACTTAAAAACAATCACGAATCCAGGATACTCAATGCTGAGTTGTGTTACCGCAGTTCAATTCATCTCTGTGTTCCAGTAAATCAATGGATAAAAATTGAAAATCTGCAGAGGCACAAAAAAGTGAAACTTTTTACAATTTTGTCCCTCCACTGTGCTTTAATTTGTGTGAAACCACTGTCCGCAGTTGCGCCTGTGTTGGTTCTTTCCGTCTGTCTTTCCTGGCCACGCGTGCTGCGCTTCAGCGCTTTGTGGTCCATGTTCCATACTTAAAGCACCTGTGTGCTTTGACTGCCCATGTGCAAGCTGGAACTCAGCTGCCACACTCAGCTCAATCTCTAGGGCTGTGCAGTTATGGCTTACTTTTTAGATGTAAAAGGCCAGTGTGTCCCTCAAGGTCCAATAGATATGTTTTCAACTGCCCCTTTTATAAATTCCCACTACCACCTACGTTTTCCTGCCCCACTGGGGTTCATTGTGAGTTCAGTGAGCAGCTCTCTTTGCTTGTTAATTTCATCCTATTATATTCCTGTGTACCGAGACCTTCCGTGGCCCGATTTCCTGACTCTCGTAGCCTGCTACCTGCCGTGACCTTTCCACCTGTTCCTCGAGATACCATCCTCGCCTATCAATTCATGAGCATGCTGCACCCTGGAGCTGCCGATCAGAAAGCTAGTCACGGTACCCAGATGTAGCGACCTGGTGAAGACCTCTGTCGTAGCAAGTCTCATCCTGCCGTTTCAGCGTCTTTCTTTCTTGGTGACAACACTGGGAGTTACGTCAGACGTTCCATTTCTCTATGGCGTGGCTTACACCATTGCTCTTGCGGTGGCCAGTCAATCCACCTCCTGCCTTGACATAACGCAATGTGGCCATGGATTCCACCAGGGTGCCTCTACGCTGATAGTCAAGATGTTATGGCTGCTGTGACCCAACAAAGCCAGCTTATGTAACCAGCTGGAGTCCACAAGGATACAGAAATCTTTGCCCACAACCATCTGCCTGGATGGCCACTTTGGTGGCACCTGTGAGCGCCCCGCGCTTCCACCAATGTCAACCTCCATCATCCAATCAGTTGTTATCTCGTAACCCCTGACTGCGGACCTATGTGGCAATCTGTCTCACTCTCCCGCCAATGCTATGACAAGTAACCCTAAAGGACGTAGCAGGGGCCCTTCTACAGCCACTTGATCCATTCGCATGGAGAATAATAGGCCCATACACAGGCACCAAGGATACTACTTCCACACCCAATCATGCCACAATGTTGGCATCACGATAGAGACCACCTGCTACCAGAAAATAGCCTGGGGCCTGGGCCTAGCTCTCCTCTGGTGACCAACTGCGTGAAGAACCTGTGATGTCCAACATCCAAGGCGTTTTCCTACACTGCTTTCCGAGATGTTCTTAGAGAACCTGGGCGCACATCTCGTGCTGCAGCAGTTCTGCATCCTGACTTGCGCCCAGGGTAATTCCAGAGATGGCCATACAGCAGCCGTCAATTCTGAGCACCCTGACTAAAGAGCGGAGAGACTAAGGATGCTCTTTGTTGCCACCTATCTGGTCAGTGCCTCGCTGGGAATTTAATAGGATGAACAGGCCGCTGAGAACTTTCTTTCGCCTTAGCAAACCCGAGGATTGATCATATGATTCACCTGAATGACAGCAAGACTCCATCCTCTCCACATGAACATTACTCGGACCACGTCCGACTACCAACTGCCTCCACCGTTGTTTCAAAGTCTATTTCACTTCCTCCACCAGTCCCGCCTGAACTAAACCCTGCCAAGTAAATAGAAACCCACGACTGAAGTGAGGCACTCATTGCCGTCAGCAGTGGCTATGCTTTACTGTCAGCAGTCCTGAGGGCACCTAATTAAAGGGTACTTCATAAAACTCTCCACATCATAGATTCATGGGGAGGCGTCAACTATGATTCAAAGACCATCTCTCCATGTCTGACAAATGCCATTTCTACTATCGCCTTGCGCCCGTGGACATAAGCTCAAACCTCGAGTGCGACATTCATCTAGATACGCAATCAGTAGAAAATTTGTGACGAATGCTACTCACTACAGTGCCCAAGTTTCTGACTTCCTGATGGTTCACACCTGGCCCATCAATAGGTGAATACATAAAGGACTACGCATTTGTTTCACACTCAAGCACCCTCACGACTCCAAGTGTGGGTGTACTACACAGGGAGAAATAAATAATAACCCATGTGTAGCCTTGTTTTACTCCACTGAGATTCATCTCCGAGTTTTTCGAGTTGGACTATTGCGGAGGCCAAAGATTCTTATTTACTAAACTAGGACTTGTGGAGGCGCAAATAATCTTGCATACTCGAAGGGTATGAGTGGAAGACCATGGAGGCACCTTTGAAATGCTTTATGATGGACCATTTGTTAAATGCAACACCTCAGCCATTTTCCTTGGACTGTGCAGTCCTCACGCCCAGACCCTCTGACGCGGTTCATCTGGTTTCTTGAACTGGCTTAAAGAGGACAATCAGTACTCTACGCTACAACTGGACAAATCCTGAGTTTGAGCAAACCAGCCTATTGCATACTTCATGTGGGATATACATGTTGAAAACCAAAAAGGTTTTTACATATCGCTGTATAAAAAAGACACATATGCCAGTTTTTTCTCAGCCTAATCTGACAGAACTACAGAAAAATCTTTTCGATTATTGTACAGAGACTAACCCAAATATTTATATTTCTGCAATATCACCAGGAATATATGAGAGAGAGATAGAATGGTTTACAAGGCATTTAATTACTTTACTGCAAGCCATAAAGTTTTACACTCTATATTCATTACCATAGTACTATCGGTAGCATGCCTTTTAAACTGTATGAACTGTGTGGTCAAACATTTTGGATATACCTACCATAAGCTACTCACAATTGTTGTTATGGAAGTTAGATCCATGTCCTACTGTTAGAACTGGTGTAACTGTGGGCCATTTTGTAAGGGTTTTCGCGCTGCTCGCACCTGCCTTTTCTGCTTTGCCCCCATAACTTTATTCATAGGGATTGAGATCAAGGGCTTTGTGATGGCCACTCAATAATACTAACTCACATGTTATCCTTAAGTCAACTTTGTAGAGTAACCATTTTTGCAGTACATGCTTTTGTGTACATAATGGAAGACCCCTATCCCGCTCCAAGCCTTTAACTATTCCTGTCTGATGGACCTTGAGATGTTGCTGATCAGTATTTGCCCTATAGTCTTTTCATTCCTCAGGATGCCCTCTTACATTTGTGAAGTGTCCCAGTCCCTTCCTGCAGGGACAACATATACTAAAAGGCCACCCGTTGTGGTTTCACAGTTGGGATATGGTTGTTCTAATCCTTCCATGCCTCTCACAACTTTTTCCTTCTTCCAAACCGTATGTGAATCATTTATGCCTAACAGTTCAATTTTAAGTTTTGTGTCGCGACCACAGGAGCATGTTTCAAAAATTAGTGCATCTTTGTTCCTGTGTGCATTTGCAAACATCTAATCTGGCTTTTTATAATGTCTTATTTCTATTGGAGTAATGTGGCTTCTTTCCCGGCCATAGTGGTGCCTTTCAGCCCATTGTTTGATACAGTGCTGTGTTTTACTGTGGATAATGACACAATCTTACCAGGCATCTTCACATAGTTCTTTTTGCTTTTTGTTCTTGAGGTGGCGAATATGATCACATGTCTGACACCAAAGCACTTCTCATCTCCTGAGACAAGAACTTGTCTCCTTTCCTGAGTGCTGGACAATTCCCAATTCTTGTTTACTTGTGTATTGATTGTTTGTACAACCCACGGTGTCAAGAGAGGGTTTAAGTGATGTCATAGATCTAGGCCCCTTATTCTTAATATTTCATCGGATCCAGTCTAATAACGGTGTGTATGCTCCCAAAGGTATTGGTCGCATTAGCAAATGTGGTGCCACATAATTCAACAAAGGGGAGTCAAAAAGTGATCCAGGAAAACATAGTGCTGGTATCACAGGTGGTCCCGCTACGCCCCGCCCCCGGATCGCGGGCACACCACCGTGGGTCACCGTACGCCCAGCGTGCAAACCCGGGCGCCGCCCGCCGATTGAACGGGCGTGGAGCCGCGCTCCACGTCCCGACCCACGGGCCCGGTGCTCTCCCCCGACTTACCCGCCGGTGCGCTCCTGTTGGCGGTCTCAGCATCCCGGACGCGCACAACGGCGTGCCCCGACAATCTAAGGCGCGCAGCGCAGATGGCCGGCACTGTGTCAGAGATTTGATAAAAGGCCATGTACCGTAATTGGGCTATTGCCGTCACTGCCCATATTTTAAGCCGGCCCACTTCTGTGGCCGCGATGCCGATCATTTAGTTGCCATTTCTTGCCTTTAGAGATAAGCGGTCTAAGCCTTTGAGTTCCTGATTTCACACCCCGTGTCACCGAACCTTTAGCTTCCGTTCCTTGACCACGCATTCTATGCCACATCACCCACACACCCACCGCCCTGACCTTTACGCCTGTCCACACACGAACCTGGTTGCCGCCAGCCCTTGACCTTCTGCCTGTTACCCCGACTACGAGCCTGCCCTGACGATCTTCTGCAACCGTGCTATACCTCGCTGCCACCCGCAAGCAAGTCACGTCAGGGGGGACGGACCTGAGTTACAGACTCCCGCCGCACGCATAGTCCATCCCGCTTGCGGGCGCGGCTCTGAGAACAACCGGGACCTACTCTAGATTCCGTTTCCGGCGTGGTTACAACCACGCTTGCGGAAGGACCCGTGGAACTCACTTCCTACATCCGGGTCTTCGTGACATTAAGATCCTGCCATGGATCCCCGCCAAGCGTGCCACTGCCTGTCTGACGCTGGATCCTCACCATTCACCGCCGATTGTCTGGACTCAGCCAGTCACACAGGCTCGCCTCAGTCAAGCCAGCAAACTCGGCCAACTGCATCCGGCCAATGATGCAGCGCAGCTCCTGGCCACTCAGCAGAGCAACAACGCCGCTCCCGTGTGGCTCCCGCTTCGCTTGCCCCCTGTTCCTAGTCTCGAACACCGCTGTCCACACGGCTTTCGTCTTTTCTAATGCCGACCAAGTTCGATTGGGACTCCAAGTGCCATTGCAAGCGGGCTTATTCACCCAATGCTCCCAGCAACATTGAGATTAATGGGCAAACCAATTTCCCTACCGAACGGTCTCAGGTGGCCGTTCGCGTGCTAAGCCTTTCTCTCCGGAGAAAGACCCTAGGCCTGGGCTACCCCACCCTCTGAGACAGGACGATCCAGTCCACACTAAACCTGGCTTCATTTCCCTCACCGAGTTCAGGAGCATGTTCGAGGACCGCGTCCCGCTTTCGTCTGCCGAGAACGCCTTGCTAAATCTCCGTCCAAGGGGACCCTCTGTACAGCGATTATGCCCGTACGTTTTCCAGCACTTTGGCCTCCGAGAGTTTATCGTGGAATGAAGGAGCGTTGACCCTGCCCACCTTCAGAAGGGTCCACTCCAGACCGCATCTCAGGAATGCTCTACTCCGCTCCGGGTCACCTCCCGTCTTCCTTCTGGAGGTGTGACCGTTACTCTCCCCTGGCCACTTTGGATTGACATGTCCGTTTCTTCTCAAACGCCAGGAGGAACTCGGCAGGAACGGGAGCAAGCTAGAACCGACCGTCGTCTTCCTCGCTTGGCCCCGAAGTATTTCCAAAGTGCCCGCCTCAAGACTGCGCCACGCCACCTGCCGCCGAAGAGGGCCATGTAGGTGGATCCGGGCGCCCACCTGTCTATCTACTGAGCTAAACAGAAGACGTTACAGAGAATCTTTGCTGTACTGAGTTAGGCCAGTGCAGACCCATTTCCAGCCAGATCCTGCACATGCGTCCCTTCACCGATCGCGGGAAACCGGGCGCTACCTAGGATTACGTAGTTGAAGAGCCGTCCCTAGGTGAGAGACAAACCCTCTCCTCTTGCAGATATACCCCGTTGATAGTCACGCGACTAAAGTGGGGCCTTGAGCCAGTTTTTCACGGCTACTACTGCTTAGCATTCCTAGTACTCTCGATGGTCTGCCGGAAATTTCTTTGTGACCTAGCACACTGTGATTAATCCCAGCATAGACCTCCCTGTGATCCGCCTGGAGAAGCCCCTACATCATCGCCTCGTCAGTGGATGAGATTCCCTCAAGGATCCCAATTCATTCCCAAACTGAGCCCTCTGGGTCCCTCAAGTATGGGGTGGCTGTATGCATAAAGGAGAGACACTTGCGTTTCTATGAACAAACCCCTGTTCCCTCCTCGTCCGCCATTCTTCCTGGGTCTCCCGAGTCTGCAATGCCACGCATCCCCTGCTCGCTTGGCAGTCGGTAGCGAAGTCCTAATTGGTGTTCGGGAGTGGTCTGTCCCGTCGCTGATTTAGGTGAGCACCGTTCGCACGGTGCTTACCACATCTTCGGTGGTATCGGTTCTAAGCCTCTGACAGGGGCCTTCTGCACCATACCACATGCCTTTAGCAAGACGTCTGATCATCCGAAGAAGCAAGCTTGATACGTTCCCCTCCATGCATTGAACGTAACGACGTCGCTGTTATTGAATCTACTGCCCCGGCTGACTTCTCCACCACGTGGCAGGGTTTGACCCCCTGTCGGTACCAGAGAACCGTTGCTATGGTCCTTCATACTACAAGACGGGTGAATCTCCAGAGGTGGGATTAATTCCGCAAGTCCTCATCCCTCAAGCTGGGGCCTGGGTTCTCTCGTGGACGAAGTAAGGAACGGTAGTTTCCTGTGCGTCCTTGCATAGACTATCGAGGCCTCAACAAGATTACGGAACGAACCGCTTACCGCCTCTGCCCTTGATCACGGGAGAACTTTTTGACCGTCCTACAGAGTTCCAAGATCTTTAACACACAAACTGGACCTTAGCGAGAGGCTTATAATCGTCTAACGGACGACGTGAGGGCACGAATGGAAACCGCGCCCCTCAACACCCGCGGACGGGCACTTCTCTGACGTTACCGTGGTCATGCCCTTCGGCTCTGCAATGCCCCGGCCGTCTTCCAAGAGATTCGTCAATGACATCTTCCGGGACCTCTGAACACAGTCGTGGTTGTGTATCTTTGAACGACATTCTGGTATTCCGTCCCCCACCATTGAATCCCATTAAGTTCACGTGCGCCAGGTCCTCAGAACGTCTTAGGGCCAACCTCCTCTATGCCCAACTTGTAGGAAGTGCCAGTTCACTCAGCAGTGCCTACCATTCCCTCGGCTACATCATTTCTGACAAGGGGCCTACAGAATGCGCATTCCCCGCGAGAGTTGTCTGGCCAGTCCTACCAGGTGGCCGCATCCCGTGGGTCTCCGAGAGCCACATACATAGATTTTTCCTGGGGTATCGCCAACTATTACACTGGCAATTTACTACCGTACATTTTTCCTCGTTTGAGTGTCCCCCATGAGTGGCTTTATAACCAGAAGAACGCAAATCCTAAGACTCTGGCCACCAGGGCAGAGGAAGCCCTTTCTCTAACGTTAAAGTGTGCCTTCGTCGCCTCGTGGCGCCAGTGCTTCTCTTCCACGGCGGCTCGATACACTGAACAACCATTTTTTCTCGATGGTCGACGTCTCCTCGGTGGGGCCGTGGTCCATACTCTCGCCGAGCAAAGTGCCCAAAGTGCAAAACCCACTCACATTGCGTGTTCTTTTCTAAAAAGTTCTTTCCGTCGGCTGAAAAGGAACTAACTCTATCGGCGATCGGGAATTGCTGGCCATCAAGCTGCTCTTGGAAGAGTGGCGGTATCTCTTGTGAGGGGGGCTCGTCAACCTGTAGCATTCTATACTACCGACCATAAAATCTGCTGTGTATCCCAGACTGCCCAACGCTATAAGATCCAACGCCAGGGCCTCTTTTGGTCCTCTCTTTTTCTCCCGTTTTTGATTTTCTCGATACTTCATTTTCGAGCCCGGCGGAACGAAATGGTAAGGCTGCCGACGCCCTCAGTGGGTGCAGCCCCTCCCCCTTGCTTCGGATGGGTGACTGGTAGAACGAGTCCACTCCACGGCATATTACATTCCCTCCCATAACGGCTCATCTCTGCGCACCAGAGATCTACAAGCATGTCCTTCCCGCTAAAGACATGGACGCTCCGTCCAGCTGCTTACGTAAGAAAGATAATGAGTCCATGGGGCTGGTGCTACCCGTATGGCGGGCCACCCAGAGATACAGATGTCCCCTGCTCTCTCATCTCCCGATTCCTAACTTGTGTGGCCGAGGCCACCCAGGATAGTTCGTGAATTTCGTGGAGGCCTGCGCTTCTTGTGCCCGGAACAAGTCTCCCTCGTCTCAAACCGGCAGGTCTGCTCCTGCCTCGTACCTATACCCAGCTTTCCTTGACCCAGTGGCCTTGGATTTTATCACGGATCTCCATCCTTCGCGCTGGCAACACCGTTTGATCTGGTTTGGTTACTGAGAACCGTGTTTTCGAGATGTCCCACTTATAATTCTCTCCGGGCCTACCCTCAACTTCCCTCCCGCCTTGCCATGTCTATATTTTCTTCTTCATATTTTTCGGCTGCATGGGTATCCGCTCGGCACATAGTTCGGACCGTTGGGCGGGTGCAATTGTCCTCCCAGATTCTGGTCGCTGGCCCACTGAACCTAACCTACAAATGAAACTGGACTTTTTCTTCGGCGTAGCCCCTCCAAGTCCCAATGGGCAGGGTCTAGAGAGAGTAAACTCAGACCCTCACTTGCTACCTGCGCCACTTTGTCTCCGAGCCGCCAGGATGATAGTCCAGCTTGTTGCCCTGGGCCGAGTTCTCATATAACTTCATTGACTCACAGGGATATCTTAGCAGTGCACTGCTCCTTACTTTATTGTCTACGGGGCGACATCACCGCCCAACCCAATCCCCCTTTCTGTGCCCTCGGAGGTTTCCCTGCTAAGTGGGAAAGATTGCTGTGTCCAGGACCAGACAGCTCTCTGGAAACATACTTCGCCTTTCCTACTGTCTCCAGGCCTCGCCCCGCACCACAAGGCTCCAAGCCGACAAAAAAAGAGCGAAAGACCTCCGCCACACTTTTTTGCCTCCAGGTGACACAGTGTGGTTGGCCTAAACTATATTACGTTTCAATTGTTCCCCAGCTATAAGCAGGGTCCCCTGTTCCCTGGGTTCCATTCGAGGTGCACAAGCGCAATAACCCAGTAGCTTAGCAAGCTCCGCCTTCCCCCCACCACTGAGTGCCCGAACTCCTTCCATGTCCTCATTGCTAAACACCAGTTCGTCCTTAATCGCTTCTCTCGGGTACTTGCTCCTCCCACTTCCTAGAGAGCCAACACCAAACCTGATGTCACTTTACGCTTAAAGGAAGGATTACTTGAATATGAGACCGGTCAGGAGGGAAGCGAATTTTTCTCATTGACTGGAGAGGGGTTCGGGGCCCGAAGTACAGGTTCGCGTGAGCCAGAATAACTACAATATTCTGGATCGGGATATAAATTAGCAAGGTTCCTTCCGGACCAGAAAGGAGGGAGGGAGGGCCGACCCGGGGGGTACTTGTCACGGGTGGTCCGTGGCGACCCCCGCCCAGGATCGCGGGCACACCCGTGGGTCACCGTATCGAGCGGCACACCGAGCCGCCCGCATACTGGCGAGGTGGCGAGCTCACCCTCGGCCGTCCCGGCTCTCCCCTACTTACACGGCGCAGCGCTCCCCTGTTTGACGGCTCACCTCCCGCCGTGCGCACAGCGACCCCGAACATCCTACAGTCGCGCGCATGAAGTATAGACAGCCGTCATTCTAGTGAAGCATTAAAGGTCCAATGTAACGTAATGTGGCTATTGCGCCCCGGTCAACTGCCCATATTTTAAGCCTGCCCCTTCCCTGGTGCCTGTTGCCGGAAGTCTTGATAGTGCCATTTTTGCCTTTAGAGAAAGCGGTCTCAAGCCTTGTTTCCCTGACTTTTAACCGTGTACCGTACTTATAGCTTCCGTTTCCTTGGACCACGGCTCTGCCTGCCTTGCCCTGACCTTGAGCCCTGTCCACGACCACGAACCAGTGCCGAGCCTGGCCCCTACCTTCTGCCTGTTCCCCCGACTCACGAAGCCTCCTGTACGATTCTGTCAACCGTGGCAATACCTCGCTGCCACCGCAAGCAAGTCTACGCAGGTGGGGACGACCTGGTAGATTCCCCCCCCCAAAGACCCCTTTTGGGGGGGGGAAAAAAAGGGATTTAAGACTTTCCCGGGGGGCTTCCCCACCCGGGGGCCAGGGGTTTTTTTGGGGTTTTGGGCCCAAAAACCTTTTGGAAAAATTTTTGGCCCTAAATGCTTCCTGGATTCTCCCGGAAAAAAAATTTCCCCGTTCCAGCTTTTAAAGGATCGGGCCTGAGGTAATTTCCTTCTTTGGGGGAGAATCAAAGGCCCTGGGCCCCGTGCCCTTTTCAAGACCCGGTTGTGGGGGCCACTAAAATTTAAAAAAAAATTTTGTTTCGGGGGGGTTTGGTGAAAGGGGGAAAACCCCCAAGGGGAAAAAAAAAAAGGGGGTTTTAAGCTCTTTGGATCGCTGTTACTAGTGGGACCACAAGGTTCATTAGTTGGCCCCCTACCGCTTAACATTTTCATTAATGACTTACTCAGGGAATAACAGTAGAATATCGATCTTTGGCAACGATACTAAGCTCCTGTAAAGTAATCAACACAATAGAGGATAAATATGTTTTACAATGGGAGTTTCTGGATTAGTTGGAGGCCTGGGCAAGGAAATGCAGATAGGTTTTAACACTGATAAATGCAAGGTTATCACATGGGGAAGAGAAATCCATACAGATTACCTTTTGAAATGGAAGAAAACACTGGGTAAAGGCATGGAGAAGGACTAGTGATCCTGGTGGACAGGTAAACTTAATTGTAGCAGCCAATGTCCAGTCAGCAGCAGCCAAAGGCAAATATGAATTCATGGGGTGGCCATTAAACAGGGCATAATGCACATGATGATAACATTATTCTCCCATTATACAAGCACTGGTTTAGACCACACATGGAATATTGTGTACATTTTGGGCACCAGTCACAGGGAAAGACATTGTAGAGCGTTGAACATTGTACAAAGGCGGCAACAAAAATAATAAAAGACTGGTGGACTAGCAGTACACAAAAGATTGAGCAAGATTAGGGTTATTTAGTTTAGAGAAAAGAAGGCAATCGGGGGACATAATAAGATATGTTAAATCAGGGGCTGTCCCGCTAGGCTTGTTTATTCGGGGCTCGGGTCCCCAATCAAGAACCCGTCCTGATTCCCAAGTGCTCCAGGCTCCGCTCCCCTGGGCCTGGAGCACCGACTGGCCCGTCAGCTGCATGTGCGTCCGCTGGGACGCACATGCAGCTGCGGGCTTCTGCGAGCAGAGAGCGAGCGCTCCGCTGCCCCGCAGGACAGTGCGACCGGCTCTGGGGTCCGACACAGCGGGCCGCCGGATCACTCAGCGCTGAGGACCGCCCGCGGCCCCGTGCGCCTCAGACCCGGCATCGTCGCGATGAGTGATGTTCATCGCGACGCTGCCAGTCCTCGGCGCACAGCGCGTCATAGTGCCGTGCTCCCGAGTGACTGCCGGAGAGCGCGGGAACTGAAGAAGATGGAGCCGCTTCGCCGGGGGAGTTAAGGTTGATATGAATTTGTTATGTTTAACGCGTTTACCTGCCTCAGTGCCCCTATATACTGCCTGTGCCCCTATAATCGCCTGCCTGTGGGCCGCCTATATGCGCTGCCTGTGCCCTATAGCCTGCCTGTGGCCCCTATATGCCTTGCCTGTGGCTCCCATACCCTGCCTGTGGCTCCCATATCCTGCCGTGGCCCCCATATACCTGCCTGTGCCCCCATGATCCCTGCTGTGCCCCATAAGCTCCTGTGCTCTATAATCCCTGCCTGTGGCCCCCATATCCCTGCCTGAGGCCCACCATATCCCTGCCTGTACCGCTATAATGCCTGCCTGTGGCCCCCATATATCTGCCTGTGGCCTCCCATGTACGAACTGCCTGTGGCTCCCATATCCCTGCTGTGGCCCCATATCCCTGCCTGTGGCCCCCATATTACTGCCTGTGGCCCCCATATACTGCCTGTGGCCCCCCATATCCTGCCTGTGCCCCCATATGCTGCCTGTGCCCCTATATTCCACGCCTGTGCCCGCCATATCCCTGCCTGTGCCCCCATATCCATGCCTGGGCCTCCATATCCGCCTGTGCCCCTATAATGCCTGCCTGTGGCCCCCATAACAGCCTGTGGCCGCCAAATGCTGCCTGTTGCCCCCATATCCCCCTCTGTGGCCCACATATTCTGCCGGTGCCCCTATAATGGCCTGCTGTGGCCCCTATCCCTGCCTGTGGGCCACATATACTGCCGTGATGCCCCATACCTGCCTGTGGCCCGATGATCCCTGCCTGTGGCCCCCAGATCCTGCCTGTGGCCCCCATATCCCTCCTGTGGCCCCCATATGCCTCCTGTGGCCCGCCATATGCCTCTTGTTGACCCCCAACGCCTGCCTGTGGACTATATACTCCTGTGGCCCCATAGACTGCCTGTGTCCCTATATACTTCCTGTGCCCCCATATACTGCCTGTGCCCTATATACTGGCATGTGGCCCCCTATACTGCCTGTGTCCCTATATACCTGCCTGTGCCCCCATATACCGTCCTCAGTGACCCTATATTCTGCCTCAGTGCCCCTATATACTTCTAGTGGCCCCCATATACTGCCTCAGTGCCCCCATGATACTGCCTGATGGCCCCATATACTGCTTCAGTGCCCCATAATTAACTGCCTGTGCCCCCCTATAACTGCCTTTTGGCCCCTATTATACCTCCTGTGCCCCTATATACCTGTCCTGGGGCCCTATATATCTGCCTGTGGCCCATATATCCTGCTGTGCGCCATATACGCTTCAGGCCCTATATACCTTAACTGAGGTGACTGCTATACCTATAATATAAGGAGTTGCTTGAGAATGTGAGATTCAAAGATATGGTCACAAATCCTGCAGGGACGATATTGGGCCGGAGCAATGCACATGAAGGTGTGAACCGAATCGCAAGAAAAGGAAGTTGAACGACGCTGACATAAAAGACTCTCCGGTTGAGTGCACTAAATTGTAACTGCAGTGTAATCACTATATGTCGCAGAGCGTCTACATACACCTAGTTTCTACCACTATCCGGTCACTTACTGGCGGTGGCATATGTAATCAGAGCCTGTGTACAGCTGATATGCACATGTAGGGCGTTGCCGTATGTCGTAATCAGGTCTGGCAGGATTTATTAGATCTTTTAGTAATATTTGGGGTCTTGGTTTGTAGGAGGTGTTTTTAAGTAACAATCACTTTCTGGTAGATTTGCTCATGTTAGGTGGATGTTTTTGTGACTGTTTAGTGGGTATTTGTTCATATAAGTGAGAAGTTCAGAAAAGGTAAATTAGTTCAGTTGGGTGATTTTACTGTACAGTGACTGCTGAAGATGGACGGGATCGTGTGGGATGTCAGAAAATTAGTGACAGGAACAAAAGTGTTTTTCTCGTGTAAAAAAAGCATCCGCAGTTCACAATGAGGCGCGAAAAATGTCGGTGAACCCAGCCCTACCCAGAAAAATACAAAGGGCCGAGCCCCGATGTTAGGACCTAGCAACGGCCCCTGTTTATAAATACATCAAGGTCAATATAGAGATCTACCTCCCCAAGATTTAGTTAAACCACAGGGCGTTAGTCTAGAACAGGGGGCATCCTTTACGCCTTTGAGGAACAAAGTTTCAACATAAACATAGCAAGATTCTTCTGTAAGAGCATGGAGGATATAATGGAATTCTCTGCAGAGGGACTGGTCCATGGTGTATTCAATAACCGAGTTCAAAAAGGTTTTGGATGCATTTCTGGAGCGTAAAAAAATAAACAAGTTATAGTGACTAGGATTCAGGAGAGGGGTCATTGATCCAGGAAATTTTTCTGATTGCCAATTGGAGCAGGAAGGAATTTTTCCCTAAAATGAGGACAATTGCTTCTAACCTCATTGGGGGTTTTTGCCTTCCCCGTGGATCAACACCTTTACACAACAGCCGAGAACTAGATGGACGACTTGTCTTTTTTTACCTTACAAACTATTGAACTATGAAACTATGTCCTGGTAATCCAATCTTGAGATGCTTTGAATCTGTATGGTATGTCCTCATAAACACTAGTCAGAGCAGAAGTTATTGCTTCTTAAGTTATTCTTTAGATTTGTGACAGGCTGCGGAAGTGATGAGAGGATGAGCAAGGCACCTTCAGTATCTGGAAATTGCACCCAAAGATGATCCAGACTTGTGCAAGTCCACAATTCTCTTCCTGATATCTTGGCTGATTTCTGATGGACAGCAGCTACATGAGCTGTGAGAGACTTAATTAAGTTCTGGTTATCACAGATATATGTAACCATGCTGACAGCAGTGCCTCCTGCAGCTTCAGTAGGGTGCATAAGAAGGATCCATTGGGTGAATACGATGACTAAGGTGGTCCCACAGATTCTCAATTGGGTTCAAGTCTGGAGAATTAAGAGGGTAGGGTAGTACTTGGTCATGCTGCTCTTCCAACATTTCTAGCCATGTGACATGTCGCTTTGTCTTGCTGGAAGATTCCATATGGCACAGGGAAGACAAACAACATGTACTGGTTACAAGGCTGCAAGAATGTGAGTATTTAATTTAATTGCGTCTAGTGATGTCAGGGCAGCGTCTCATAATGCTTTACCCTGGCACCACTACTAAAGAGCAGTAGGCAGACTTTTTCTGACTGCTGCTGGATAATCTCAGAGAAATCCAATGCCATTACATCGAATCAAAACATCAAGTATTCTGACCAGGTGAAAAGATCTATTTAGCAAATTTATCAAAAACTCATATCCTCCTATTAGAAAAGGCAAACAATACACAATAATGAAGACACTTAGACTCTAGCAGCTAGCAGTGATGAGTCACTATGTACACATAGTTGTCACTGTATGTGTCCACATTATATACACCACTCCCCTCCAGCACTTGAACTTTAATGATATCACATTCCTGTCAATGACAAATATCAATCACAAAAGTCAATATAATTAAGTTGTGAGCTCTATAACAAATAAAAATTAATTTAATCTTCAAAAAACAAAGCTACACATGCTCTGAGAAGTGAAAACAAATTCTTATCAGTAGTGTTGATTGTACCATTCTAGAAAAGTTAAGTTCTAGTAGAACTTCTCCAATTCTTAGAACTCGAACCGAACTGAACATTTTACTATTCGAGTAAAGATCTAGTTCCTATTTTCGACACGCCTTTTTCAGTTTAGTTTTCACGACTTTCTGCACTTTTGGTCGCCATCCAATCACCATTTTAGCACTTTTGGTGGCCATCCAATCATGCAAGAAGAACAGATTGTGTCCAAAACGTCCATCGCTGAGTGAGGGCTCTCATTGGCTGCTAATATCACATGACCATGTAATATATTTCCCTGTATTGCCTTGTGAATGCCTAACTCTCATATACATGGATATATATTATACAGAGTGCTTGGATTTGCTAATCTTACTTCAGTCCCAAAAGTGCAGATTATGCAGTTTTGGGGTGCAGTAATTATATAACACACCGTCTCCAATTTCCTATGTGTCATAGGGGCTTTTGGCCCCCTCAGATGCAAGGCCCATAGCACATGCTACCATTACCATCCTATAGCTACAGCCCCTCTTGCAAGCTGTCCTCATCTTTTCAGTTAGCCAATGAAAGGAATTAAGTATTTTAGCCTCTTAATTTTTTTCTGTCATTCTTAGGCTATGTTCCCACGGGGGAAATTCGTCGCGCATTTTGCTTATATTTGCGCTCTAATATGAGAGAGATGTGCGCTGAAATAACGGTAATCCACTGTTCTCATAGAGAACTATGGTTTATGCCTTCTCTCCCTGCTCGTACAATACGATCGTATTATAGCGCGTGGAGATAAGTGGCATATCAATTACTTGCGGCGAATACGCGCCACAAGTAATGACTGCCAATGGGGCCAGCAGGCTGCCACCCCCCCACGCCTCGGGAGTACGCACAGATCAGCGCAACCGCCCAACACCGAGCGAAATTGGCAGGGCATACTGTACCCCGTGTCAATTACGCCATGTGAACATAGCCTTAAAGCCAAATTTTCTTCACTAAGTTGTTCCAAAAGTTTACTGTTATGGATGGTAATTACAGTTTCTCCTCACCTGTATAGGTGTAAAAATCAACCAGAACATCTTCTCCCATTAACTTTAATGGGGTTCTAGTTTGAATAGAACCTCGAACCGAACACATTAAAGTTCGAGGTTCTAATCGAACTAGAACATTTACTGCTCGCTCATCTCTATTTATCAGTAAACAAAAGCAAATCTTGTTCGAGACAATGAGTCTTCTCCGAGAGTAAGCTCCATCCATGGTGACATCACTCCCTGCTCTTTGTCTGATCAGGAAGGAAGATTATGGACATAACCTGAGAAACCTGTGTGCACTCAGATAAAATATTTCTTATTTCATGACCAAGGTAAAATCAAAAGACTAATGCATTTGGGAAAAGTCTTCAATTACCTGTCCCTACATTTTGAAAATTAATCTTTGTGCTGAGAAAAACCTTTATGCAATTATACTTAGGCTGGGTCCACACAACACATGTCAAAATAGTTTTAAGAGTCTAAATCCTAAAATTACATTGTCTGAGGAGTATTTTGACGTGGTTTTCAATGTGGAGTTTAGGTTGTTGTGGAAAACTGTCTTTCTAAAACACACTGGCCCTCATTTACTATCGCTGTCTAAAAGTTAGAGAGCACAAACCATTAGACAGGCAGTCTAAAAATGCACCAGATTTATCACAGTAGCCTGTGCTGCGTGATTAATAGGTGCAGCTTTAAAATTGTCTAATTTTTAAACCAGTTTTTTTTTGGCTTCCTTTCTACGCCAGAATTTTGGGACCTTGTTAGTCACTTTTCTGGTGCAATCACAGTAGCAAATGAGGGCCACAGTTGCATGAAAAGTAAGTGAATTATTTGGAATTCCTTGTATTCCTACATTTACTATTAAGATGCAATCTGATTGATATCTAAGTCACAATTACAGACACACACAATCTATCTAAACTAACAACACTTACACAGTTGGATAAACATCTACAGAGCAGGGAGAAAAAATTTAACCCTTAAAAGCTATAACCTGTGGACGCCCTTAAAGGGATTGTTTTGCTACAAAGAATACTAAATGAAGACGTTTTTCATATATATTGCGTTGTTCATCTTTTTTTGTTAAGGAGCTACAAGTGATTTTATCACCTTCCTGGCTCTCTCTCTCTTTCCCCTAGAGACCGACCTGTGTAACTTTTTCTCCCTGCTTGTTTTTCTATCTGAGTAGCATGAAGTGATGTCATCACACAGGTCATGCAGCACAGACTCTGGACAATGGAGAGCTTTTTTTATCTGATCTTTCAGACATAATACTAAATTACTCTACTGTTTACAATTAACGGAAGTCCTTCCTGGACCTCAGAGAAGGTAATTTAGCTAATCTAGACTGATAAACACAATAAACAGAGAAGTCTGAATACACGGAGCTCACATGCTTATTACAGGCAGCTTTTTTTAACCCCCCCCAGGAAAAAAAAAAATTGACAAAGCAGAAGCAAGCATTAGTTCATACATGCATCCTATGCAACTTTTGCGATGAACATCCCTTTAAGTAGAAATCACCCTGACCAAAGGTATCCTGTAGGTACAAATAATATTTGTACAAGGTTGAGAAATTTGGGACCATTGCTCCTATCAAATGTGTTTTAGTTTATCAATATTTCTGGAATGCCTTGTATACACAGCCGTCTTCAGACCATGTCACAACATCTTAATGGGGTTAAGATCTGAACTTTGACAACCAAATGTCTATGTATATGGAAAAATAAAAAAGTTATGGCACTTGGAAGGCATGGAGAAAAAAAAATGAATGTGCTGAAAAAAAATTATTCCTGGACATTGAAGGGGTATTCTGTTTCATTGATTAGCTTTAAAACATTAGCAAAGTTAATAAAGATTTATTACCCACCTACCATTCAGATTTTTGCTTCCCTCAGAAGTTGAGGGAGCAGACCGTATCCTCCCTTTATGTGTACAAGTTTCCCTAGGTACCGGCCACCTCCCTCTCCTCTGCTGAAGCAGTGTTAGGGATGATGACTTACTCTCTGCTGTGTTCTTCATGTGGAAGTACTGGAGCTGGTATACATAACTTACTGAAAAGCTTTAACCTTTAGAACTCTGTAGTCTTGTGCACTACAGTTTACTAACCACCTGTACTCATGTCACTTGCATAGGATCAGCTAGGAATAGCAAAGCTGATATGCCAATTACCACTATAGAACCACCCACAGCTTAACCAGAAAGTGTGACTCTGAAGGTGGCTGCGGTTAATCATGGATTCAACTTATGTATTGTTGGGGAATTATTTATAACACATTTGACATCAGTTGATAAACAGTTTTCCCTTGTGGAGAAGCGCAGGTGAATTGGGCATCAGGGACTGTGTGCTCCCCCTATACACTCCTTGGAGTTGAGTGCTCTCAGGTATGTGTGTGTTTTTTATTATGTAATCATGTAATTTATTATTTTTAACTATGCTACTTCTTGGAGTTGATGTGTTCTTAGGTCATGAAATCATGCTATTTGAAATAAGCATTGCATTGTTACATATTAGGCATAACCTGTGGTTATAAATTGTACCTACGGACATATGTCAGCAAAATTATATATCATCTACACGGGTATTTTATTTTTACTTCTGGGGGTTGTAAGTGGTTTGTATGCAGACCTATTTTTGATGGGTATTTTAGAATGTATGCATCAATACAAAAAATAGCATTTTATTTTCCATATACATTGATGTCTTTTCCATTTGTTTGTGGTATATGGTTTAGTACTTTTGAATGATTGCCCATTATTTATAGATATATTCCTAATTATAAGAAAACATAACACACCAAGAGAATTCTCATTTGAAATTAATGTAAGGAATTACAAAACTCCTTTTAGATTTAAAACACAATGCAGAGTGTAATATAATTGGTCGCTTCTGTTCAGCTGTGTGTACATTTGGTGCAAGTATAAGCAAAATGGAAAGCTTTTAAATGGAAAACATGAATAGATCAAGGAAGATGTCAAAGCATCAAAATCGCAAATCTGTACTGGCCAATGAGATGATACTGGACTTTTCTGTTGGTGCTGAATTGATAAAAAATAAAGATGAGTTCAGAAAACAATGACATATGCCAACTCATTTGTGACATAGGGCCGCATTTATGGTAACGAACAAGTGGAGATGGAAATCATTCCTCAATGTTACAAATGGCAGGGATCTTCCTGTCATTTTGTCTTTTTCCCTCCTATTAAATCACATATAAGGCAGTTGGTAGGCAATCTATTAGAACTTCATTATAGACCTGCAGTCACATCCACACCGCTGACAGTGTACCTGTCCCACAGTAACAGCAGGTGCACAGAATTAAGGGGAAATTGTTACTGCAGGTCTTCCAATGTGGTGTATCTAATCATGTGTGTGCAATGTCCTACTACAGGCCTCTATGTTGGGGAAACAGGGCAGAAACTCAGTCAGCATATGAACTCACACAGATTCACCATTAACAACAGCAGAACAGATCTGCCAGTGGCCGCACATTTCTCTGGAGAAAATCACTCCATGGAAGATTTGCAGGTTATGGTCTTAATGGGACATTTTAAGACATAGAGGGAGAGGAATGAATGGGAATATAAATTAATGCAAAAATTTAAAACTCTGCAAAATGGATTGAATATTCATAGCAGCTTCATGTCAAACTATGTGTGAACTGTGAGAGCAACAAATCTCCCCTGATTGCATATAGATAAGATAAATAGTTACTGATCCCTCCTGCCACGCCTCACAAGTTTCCAGATTGTTTATTTCTTGACCTGTTGTAAATAACTGCTCTACTTATATTGCATTTTGTTATTTTTAAGAATTCTAAGATCCTTTGAAGATCCAGGTCTTTTGTGTATAAAAAGTTTGTGTATTTTCAGTTTGTTGTATAACAATATGTCTAAAGAAAGGAGCTAGTCCTCTCAAAAGCTCACTATCAAATATACTCAGTTAGCTTCTAAAAGGTATTGCCTGATTTCTTCACTCTTCTACTTCATTATACTTTGTAATTCTTTGCATTTCTACTTTTACACTTTGCATTTCTATATAAAACTTTATTATTAATAATATGACAATGGTTGCGGTGAATAGAATGAGCTACCTGATAAATCTCATTAACATTCACTACATTTCTCCTCTGATAAGTCAGTAGAAAGGTGTGTATGTTCAGGGCTCCTCTAATAGGATACTCTATTGCTGTAGTATTACATAAATAAATGCCTTGCCCAAAACAAATCCCAGCCAGACTACTAAAAGTAGGCGGAAGATTCTGATAGGGCAATGAGAAATGAGTCCATCAAAAAATATTCTTTCAGGATTCACTGTATTTATTGCTTATTGCTATTATTAAATTATCCTTGACTATTCTACCTGGTTGTCCCTAGTCTTCCCAAAGTGAGTCATCTGTTAGTTTGGTTATTACTTGAAGTTCTTGTATTCATTGATTTTCTGTCAGTGAGTTGTTTGTTGTTTTCAAGCCTAAGTTAGTGTTGCTCACTTACTCGTCTCAGGGGCAGTTGTACTTTAACCCCTTAAGCCAAACGCCTGAAAAGTAGTTAATGACCAGAACATTTTTTAGTTTTTGCCTCCTTGCGTTTCAACAGTTGTAACTTTTTTTTTTTAAATGACGCAGTTGTATGAGGCCTCGATTTATTCGAGACAAGTTGTACTTTATGGGGTTTAAATTCACTTATAAATAATTGCAGATTTTTTTTTTCAATTTATTTTGCTTTTTTCAATTTTTTTTACACCATTCACATTACACACTTAATAACTTAGATTAGATTAATTCTACAGGTTATTACGGTCCTGTGGATACCTAATATGTATAGGGTTTTATTTTGTGTGTGTAATATATGCACAATTATTTTTTATTAATTTTTTTATTTTTTTTTACACTTTCTATGTCTTTTACTTTTTTAAAAAAATCCCATGAAGGGAGAACTGTTTTAACTGGTTAAAGCACCGGGCTGCGGAGGTTTCCCCCGCTCACCGGCGCTTGCAGGAGCTGTGCTGGGATCAGGGCTATGTAGTACAGCCCCATTCTCAGCGCTGCTGCGGCGCTGGGAACGTTGCAGACGAATGACCTTAATTGCCCACCGTCAAAAGGCGGTTGGCGGTCATTAAGGCGTTAAAGGGATTTTCCCACCAAATACAATTGATATGGGAAGCTTGCAAATTAAATAATAAACATTTTCACCTTTTTATTAATATCAAAAATTCTATACCATTTTAGTTTTGGCTGCTAACTTACTGCTCCATAGTGTACAGCTCGTCTCTAGGGTATCCGAGCAGTAAGGAAAGGTCTTCAGTGCTGGCTTGCATGCTCAGACATCAACTCTCCTTTCAGGCAGCTACTGTCAGTCTTTTCCCTGCCTTGTATTCACACACACTCACTGCTGAGATAGTGTTCAACCCCAGGTGCCCTTCTTTTACTCCAGTCCTAATGACTCTTCGTAATTAGTTAGATACTGCAGATAAGCCCCGGACTGCTCCTTTTGTGAATGTTTTGTTAGGCAGTGATATAGTCTGTTTTTTTTTTTTGTCTGTCTATTGGTATTATTTCATCCATGCTCAAAAATTTACACCTCAATCAGGTATGTGCATTGAGGAAAAAAAATACACGTTTGGTTCCTGCAGGGATTGTAACGTAGGACACTAACCACTAGGCTACAATGTTGCTAGTCATAGCTCTTGCATTTTAGGTTATTTGACTTTACATAAATAGCCCTTTTACTGTGGACATGGTGATGTCAAGCCTGCTGGGTCAAATGTTGTGCAGTCCAAACAAATCACACACGCCCCCTACTGAAGACTCTGAACGATGAAGAGGGGACAAATAATACATGATATGCCTCCCATGGTAAAATCCCTTTAGAGAAGTTGTTAGGTATATTTTCAGGGACATATAAGGGTCAGTGGAGTCTGGTGTTAGGGTCAGTGTTAGGAATAGGTCTAAGGAAAGATTCATGGTTTGGGTCATTTCTTGATTGAAGCCATTCATCTGTGTCTCTGCTATTTTCTGCCTTATCATCTTGCAAACTCCATCAACTATTGGTAGTTTTGTATTTGATACATTATTTCTAGAAATGGGCGAATCGATTCTAACGAAGTGGAATTCGTTTAGAATTTCAGGAAAACTCGATTCTGAACGAATTCGAAGTTTGGGGTGATTCGCGGGAACGAAGCGTGTTTTTAATTGATAAAATGGCTGCGAGCACATGTCGTTACATGGGGCAAAGAACTCTGGGAGGAAGAAAGGAACATCCTCAATGACGTGCAGAGATGAAGCCAATCAGAGACCGGCGGGTTTCTGTGATGTCACCGCACTATATAAGTCCGGGCGCGACGCTGGCAGCTCACACTCCTCTCACTGAGCTGTGTAGGGAAGCTGCTGCTGCTGCTGAGGTCTCACACTAAAGAACTAACTTTTATACAGCGATTTTTTTGGGGGTATCACAGCTTGTCTCAGAGACTGCTTCTCTTACATTTTGATTTTGTGGGGTATTGGAATTGAAGTTCAGTGTGCATCCAATTCAGCTGCATATACATTTTAATGCTATCTGCTCAGTTCTTGAGCACATTGAATATCCAAGGGTAAGCTAAGCCTGTTGCTGTTGTATTCAGTTAAAGAAAGAGCGTTTTTACAATCCAAATACCACTTAATTTTTGGCTGCTCATTTATTTTCCACAATTTACTGTAGATCCAGGGGTTAAATAAGCGTTGTTCTGCTGTTGTGGTCACTAAAAGAAATGGTGTTTTTCACCGCCAAAGAAGAAATTTTGCCTGTAGCATAATTCATATCTGAAGGTTAATTAAGCGTTTTTCTGCTCTGTAAAATACACGCCGTTTTAACATGCTACAAAGCTGGTAATTTTTGGCAGCACATTTCTTTTACGCAATTTACATCCAAGGGTTAACTAAGTATTTTTCTGCAGTTGTAGTCAGTAAAAGAAAGGTTGTTTTTCAACACCAAAGAAGAAATTTTGGCTGTAGCATAATTCATATCCGAAGGTTAATTAAGTGTTTTTCTGCTGTTGTGCTCCGTAAAATACACGTCGTTTTAACACGCTACAAAGCTGGTAATTTTTGGCAGCTCATTTCTTTTGCGCAATTTACATCCAAGGGTTAACTAAGTATTTTTATGCAGTTGTATTCAGTAAAAGAAACTTTGTTTTTCACCGCCACAGAAGAAATTTTGCCTCTAGCATAATTCATATCTGAAGGTTAATTAAGCCTGTTTGTGCTTTTACATTCAGTAAAATATACAGAGTTTTTAAACGGCACATACAAGTAAATTTTTCCTGGCCATTTGTGGAGCGCAATTTATATCCAAGGGTTACCCAAGCTTGTTAGTGGGTTTGGAGTCAAATACAGGGTGTGTATTTATCATATACAGATATCTTCATTAAACAGAGTCTGTACATTTTAGAACAAACAGTTTGTCAGACAGAGAGGTGGCAGGCTCTTCACATGCGATTGGCAGTGGCACAAATATTCCTGGAGCAGGCACAAGTCACAGCACAGCAAGGGGACATCGCAGCAGGGGTCACTCGGTGAGGCCAGAACTGCTGGTGTCATCTAGCGGCCGTGTGTTGTTCAGCAACCCAATGGTTCTTGATTGGTTGACTAGGTCATCCACTTACTCCCAGATGACATCTGACAACCCCAGCCAAGAGTCGGTGGGAACGTCAGACACAACCCTTAGTTGGCATGGCCCGGGAGCGGGTCAGCGGCCCTCACCTGTCCTCAACCCACCTCTGTCCCATCCGGTTCCTTCAGCCAGAGATCTACTATGTGGTCTGGGCTCAGCGCCACTATACAGCGAGGACGAACAATTTGAGGACAGTCAGCATCTACTTGGCAACGAAGAGGTGGGCTAGACACCCCCTGCTTCTTGCATTATTGATGTGGAGAGTGGCATGGGAGATTTTTTGGCGAGCGGTAAGCCTCTGCATACCAATACTGTTGAGGAGGACAGCAGTGACAATCAAACACTCATGAAGTATAAACGTAGTGGTTTGAATCCAGTTTCTGCATTACACCAGTTTGTTCAAATGCAGCGTATGGAACTTGAACTGAAGGAGACCATAACTACAGGGAATGTTTTAGGTGCTTATTTTGCATTCAGTGCCATTGTTGGTTGAATTCAGTACAAAACTAGAATGGGACAGAACAAAAAAGAAGCAAAAGCAAATGCTGTAAAACTGGCTTTGTAGGAAAAAGGGGAGGCCCTCCCCTGTTAACGGTGGAAAAAGGGGAGGCCCTCCCTTGTTACCAGTGGAAAAAGGGGAGGCCCTCCCCTGTTAACGGTGGAAAAAGGGGAGGCTCTCCCCTGTTAACGGTGGAAAAGGGAAGGCCCTTCCCTGTTAACGGTGGAAAAAAGGGAGGCCCTCCCCCGTTAAGGGTGGAAAAAGGGGAGGCCCTCCCCTGTTACCTGTTCATCAATTCCCCCCTGTTCAATAATTTCCCCCCGTTAATATATTTATTCCTATTCATCAATTTCCACCTGTTCAAAAATTTCCCCCTGTTAATATATTTATTCCTGTTCAGCAATTTCCCCCTGCCCTGTTCATAAATTTCCCCCTGTTTAATATATTTATTCCTGTTCAGCAATTTCCACCTGTTCATCAGTTCCTGTCTGCCTGTGTACCCGACCTTTCTGCTATGTTACCTGACCTCGAATCTCCAACGCCTGCCCTGACCTGTTAGCCTGACCTTTGACTACGAGTTTCGTCTTACGATTCGGTACCTCGATGCGCCTCAGCTGCCACCGCAAGCTAGTCGCGCCAGGGGTAGCGACCTGGTAGACTCCCGCCGCAGCAAGTCCATCCCGTTTTGCGGCGGGCTCTGGTGAAAACCAGGACCTACTTAAATCCCGCTCCCTGGCGTGGCTATTGGCATCGCTTGTGGTGGTCCAGTGGATCCACTACCATGCTCCGTGACAACATGAAGCAGTGGAATGACGTTATTCATCCCATAGTCCTGGCGACTGACAAATAACGCATGTCCGCATGAAAGGGCCTGAGCAAACGGCAGGTGTCATGCATGAGCTGCCACTGGCCGACATTAAAATTACACAGGGGTGTACTCCTGTCCACTTGGATCATCAATAAACCATTAATAGCCTTTCTCTGTTCATAGAGTCATTCTTACATATGGAGGCTGGAATTCCACTGTTTGGAAATGTCACATATCAGCCTATGTTGGGGGAGCCCCGTGGGCTGCTGCAGCTTAAGGAGGGTGTGATTGGTGGTGTAAGAACGGCTGAAGTGCATGCAAAGTTTCCTTGGCATCTTTAGAATGTCTTGCAGATGATTGTTGCTGAATGTCTTGCTGATTGAGCATTTCCTCCCGTGTGTTACTTTGTTCGCCCAGGGGAATCATCCTGTCAACTTGGATCATAAAAAATCGTTAATGGCCTTTCTCTGTTCAATAATTTACCCCAGTTAAAATATTTATTCTGGTTCATCAATTTCCCCCTGTTCAATAATTTCCCCCTGTTAACATATTTATTCTTGTTCATCAATTTCCCCCCTGTTAATATATTTATTCTTGTTCATCAATTTGCCCCTGTTCATCAGTTCCTGTCTGCCCATGTACCCGACCTTTCTGCTATGTTACCTGACCTCGAATCTCCGCAGCCTGCCTTGACCTGTTGGCCTGACCTTTGACTACGAGTTTTGTCTTACGATTCGGTACCTCGCTGCGCCTCGGCTGCCACAGCAAGCTAGTCATGCCAGGGGTAGCGTCCTGGTAGGACTCCCGCCGCAGAAAGTCCATCCTGCCTTGCGGCGGGCTCTGGTGAAAACCAGGACCTACTTAGACTACTTGTCTGCCACCGCCGTCCTCCTCAACGGTGTTGCTGTACAATGCCTGACCGCTCTTAACATAACCCCCCATTGCAGCTCTCCTCATCACTATTTGCCTGCTTCTGCAAGAAGCAGCGGATGTCTTCCTCACCTCTTTGCTGCCCACTGTCCTCAAATATTTTGTCCTCACTGTATAGTGGTGCAGAGACCACAGCACATAGTAGTTCTCTGACTGTGGGAAGCGAAGGGGAAAGAGGTGGGTTGAGGACAGGTGAGAGCCAACTAGGGGTTGTGTGTGATAAACCCACCGACTCTTGGCTGGGGTTGTCTGATGTCATCTGGGAGAAAGTGTATGACCCAGTGTGTGGTCAACACATGGCCGGTAGATGACACCGGATGCTGTGGCCTCGCAAGGTGACTCCTGCTGTGACGTCCCCTTACTGTGCTGCAATCTGTGGTGACTCCAGTAACCTACTACTGTGTTCTTTGACTCTATGGTAGGATCTTAGCCCTCAGCTTGTTTTTTTCCAGCTGGTTCTGCCATGACTTTATCAAGCTGCATTCCCGCTTCAGTTTTTTGGTCAGTTTTGCCCCTGTACAGTAAGTGCCCAGGGAATTTTATAGTGAAGTGATTCTAATAGCGGCGGCAGTCAAGTGCGTGTCATACACACAGCATTTTATGAAGACCAAACCAAGCTCCCTTTGCATATTTAAGCATGGCACAACATTCTACAGCACCCTACAGGCTCTGTGCAGCCTGGAAATAGCTGTTTTTTAATGCAATTCATCCTGAAGTAATTCGGACCGAAACGAATTTTGACAGAAAATTCGGAGAAGTCGGCGAACCGAATTTTTGAGAAATTCGCCCATCTCTAATTATTTCTATTATTATTTACTGCTTGGTTGGCTGTCTTTCAGCTCTAGTTAAAGGGGTGTTACCATGATAAAAAATGATGGCATATTGCGTTGTCTGCAGATGAGATATACTGGCTTGGCTAAAAAATCCTTTCTGCTTTCTCAAGACTCGGTTGGTCAAAAGCAAATTGAGTATTTGTTACAACCAACAGAGGGCGCTGTGGGCTTCTCAGCCCCTTTCCCATAATGCCTGTGATATGCAGATGCTAAGTAGAGGGCGAAAAAGCAAAACAAAAACTCTACAAGCCGTTCGTTCGGTGCTCTCCTTAAGGAGAGATCTTCCTTCCTGAGCTACCTGATGCCTCCCACACAGCCAGCCAGTATCTTCTCTGCTCTGCACAGTATCGGGTCAAAAATCCCGAAACAGTGTTGTCTGCAGATGAGAGATACTGGCTTGGCTAAAAAATCCTTTTGCTTTCTCAAGACTCGGTGGGTCAAAAGCAAATTGAGGATTTGTTACAACCAACAGAGGGCGCTGTGGGCTTCTCAGCCCCTTTCCCATAATACCTTGTGATATGCAGATGCTAAGTAGAGGGCGAAAAGGCAAAACAAAAACTCTACAAGCCGTTCGTTCGGTGCTCTCCTTAAGGAGAGATTTCCCTTCGTGAGCTACCGATGCCTCCCACACAGCCAGCCCGATCTTCTCTACTCTGCACTGAAGAGGGACAAAAATCCCGAAACAGTGTTGTCTGTAGATGAGAGATACTGGCTTGGCTAAAAAATCCTTTTTGCTTTCTCAAGACTCGGTGGGTCAAAAGCAAATTGAGGATTTGTTACAACCAACAGAGGGTGCTGTGGGCTTCTCAGCCCCTTTCCCATAATACCTTGTGATATGCAGATGCTAAGTAGAGGGCGAAAAGGCAAAACAAAAACACTCCAAGCCGTTCGTTTGGTGCTCTCCTTCACGAGAGATCTTCTCTTCGTGAGCTACCCGATGCCCCCCACCCCGCCAGCCAGTATCTTCTCTGCTCTGCACTGAAGAGGGACAAAAATCACGAAACAGCATTGTCTGCAAATGAGAGATACTGGCTTGGCTAAAAAATTATTTTTGCTTTCTCAAGACTCGGTGGGTCAAAAGCAAATTGAGGATTTGTTACAACCAACAGAGGGCGCTGTGGGCTTCTCAGCCCCTTTCCCATAATGCCTTGTGATATGCAGATGCTAAGTAGAGGGCAAAAAGGCAAAACAAAAACTCTACAAGCCGTTCGTTCGGTGCTCTCCTTAAGGAGATATCTTCCCTTCCTGAGCTACCCGATGCCTCCCACACAGCCAGCCAGCATCTTCTCTACTCTGCACTGCAGAGGGACAAAAATCCCGAAACAGCATTGTCTGCAGATGAGAGATACTAGCTTGGCTAAAAAATCCTTTTTGCTTTCTCAAGACTCGGTGGGTCAAAAGCAAATTGAGGATTTGTTGCAACCAACAGAGGGCGCTGTGGGCTTCTCAGCCCCTTTCCCATAATGCCTTGTGATATGACCATGACATGACAGTCTTCATCTCAATGTGACTAAAAATTTATGGTGACATAATTTTTCTAAAATGGCCCTTGTAACGGCTCCATCCTGGAAACCTGATGTATCAACTGCACCTCAAGAAATATGGAACCAGCTTGATGTAAAATATTGCCTGGGAAGGAGCAACAAAGTACTAATTGGGATATTTTTATTGATGATTCTATAATTTATTTCCTTTACATTGAGTAATTTCATTGTTTCCTCCTACACACTTGATCGAAAAAACATATGGCATTAATTAAAATAATTTACATTCATATGTTTGAGGTATGTTCATGAAGCCAGGATGTTCAGCTATTAAGTAAACATTATTTTATGTTATATCTGTGATTTTTGTACTATTTTCTACAAAGTTGAAAATTTTTTTTTTAACATCCTCTGTGATG
Source organism: Phyllomedusa bahiana (assembly GCA_025379985.1). Lineage (NCBI taxonomy): Eukaryota > Metazoa > Chordata > Amphibia > Anura > Hylidae > Phyllomedusa > Phyllomedusa bahiana. Next base: position 13,670 of record JAODAL010034222.1, on the reverse strand, counting down.
TTTCCTTAATTCTCATTAATAACATTTTTAAGCAGGTCGGATTTGTCATTGTAAAATAATTTACAATCTTATTTGCCAATCTTCAATCACCATATTGTGCCCCTGTATTACCAGTAACTTTAGCCATGTGTTGGTCCTATCACAGACACACCATAAACCTGATGCAAAGCACAAAATTATATTCGTAAGCTTTGGTTTCTATCACAGTAAAGGAGAGTTTAGAGGTGACAATTATGAGTTAGTACTGGCGGCTTCATATTACATGGTCTGGAAAAGTAAAACCTTAACCAAACTGGCACTGCCTGTTTTAGACTTAAAATTGTAACAGTAAAACATGACATCATGTATTTTCCGTGAGTAATGCAACATTCACTTAATCAATGGTCTTTGTGCACCAATGGGTGGTAATATGAAAGATGGTTATTAATATATTTCATGTTTGATGTCGTGTTCTTTGCAACAAATCTTCCTGCCAATTCTTTTAATTTGCTGCACGGTTACTATATAGTCCTGGAATCTGTCCTTGTATCTTTAATTGAGCAGCCATATCTGTTGCTGTCAACCACCTCTTCCAGTAGAAACGTTAAACTTATTTAGTATTCCTGTCTGCATCCTTACTAGGCTAGCTTAAACTGTTCTAAATGAATGTTGGCTATGGACTCTGAAATGTTACATTCGACACATCATGACTATTGCAGATCTAGTTAGAAAGTAATAAAAAGATCCTTATTTCACTTTGTAAAATCAATATCTTGCATATTTCTTTAAAATTGGCAACTATGTTGGAATTTTTTTTATTTTAAAGCCATATGTGGAGACAATATTTATGAATATGCCAAGCTCTGCAAATTATTTCTTTATTGCACGGGCTCTTCCAAAATTAAAAAATAACTCTAATTTCCCCCCATAATTCTGCCAGTAAAAGGTTACATGTTGATGCAATGGTCTAGTCATACAGTCAGGTGGATTTTTTGCTGAATTCTCTATTTGGAAGTTCCTTTTCAAAGTGGTAAAATGAAGCTTCTAGGCAAAATCTGCAACTGGTTTCCCCACTTATCATGTGTCATTAATAGAAGTGGAGTCTTATGTCGCACATAGGTCTTTGGGCCCCTTTGGGAATCAAGACCAGGAAGCAATTGCTACCTCCGCCTTCCCTATAGTTATTACCCTGTTCCTATATTTAATAATGAATAAGAATGGCTATAGCAGGTCTCATCAAACATAGACAGGTGTCACAAGATCAGATGGTGGATCTGCTAGGTCACCGCGAGAGATGACAATAACCTACCAGGGAGCAGAGTCTGCCACAAGGCAGGAAGGACTTGGCTGCGGGGAACTAGCCATGGCGTGGTCACTCGCGGTAATAGCCGAGATGCTGATGAGATACAAAAGGAGCAGCCAGAGGTGTAGCCAGGTCATTGACAATGAGGTCAGGGCAGGCAGCAGGCAGAGAGTAGTCAGGTGTACAGGGTCAAAACCAGGAAATGCAGAATACAGGCAACATTTCACAACTCTAAGACAGCAACACCAACGAACTGGTAGGGAAGCCAGAGGAAGTGTCTTAATAAAGGTGGAGATGGCAGGTGATAGGTGGTCAGACACATGCTGGCCCTTAAAATCTTAAAGAGTCAAAGCACACGCCCTAGAGGATGGATACACATGCACAGGCAATGAGCAGGGAAGTGAGCACTGTGAGTACTGGAGTGGGGAGAGGTGATTGCCAGACAGAGCAGTGACAGAGAACATGAGCATGTCAGTGGTCTGGAGTGGGGGCACGGCGCTCATCATAACAACAGGGAGAACTATGTTTCTGTACGATCGGACCTCTAAGCCCTGATGAAGCCAGGTTAGCTGGCGAAACATGTCGGGGAGGTCAGATATGATGTTTTAAATTGTGATTTCTCACCTCTGTCTACAAGTGTCACCTGCTGCAGGGGTGTCACAAGGGGCATTATTTTTTTCTGTGTCCATGAGATTAGGGACGACTGCCCAAGTAGGAGGCTTGGGATCCCTTACTGGAGCTTGTAATTTGCTATATATATAAGGCTCTCCTGTTAATAGGTGGTGCTCCACCAGACTTGATAATAGAAAAGGAGTTATTCCTTCTTTCAGAAGCAAAAAAAAGGTTAAATGATGATTTTAGAAATCGGGTTTTTAAAATAGTGTGTATAGAGGTTAAGAATTTAATAATAAAAGTTACGTTTTAGTTTTTAACAGATAGAGAAACCTGATAGATTTAGTTTGCCTACTGCAAAATAGTAAATATAGTGATCAAAAGTCTCTCTCTGTTCTCCTGCGAGATTCTCAATTTTTTGGATATTATGTACTCTCCAGCCTATTGAAAATTTATTGACCAAAGTCTGTCGGGGCTGGGACCTTTGTGACCCCTGCTAATGATCTGTAGAATGGCAGTGGCACATGAAAGTCTTTTATTTGAGGTCAGCTCAGTTTAACTGTCTCATATGGTCACATGGTCAACCATTTCTTATATGGGCTGACCATAATAGCCTTGAATAAAGCCAATTAGTACTGGTGTTGCGGGGGTCCCTGCGACCCTCGTGTCGGGCGCAGCACACCCGCAACGCCGCAGCACCTCCTGCTGCGGCCTGCCGCCCTATGCCCGGCCGCGGAACCCCGGCGTGTCCCCGGTACCTTACCCTCCACCTCCTGGCCCCGTCCTGGCCGCGCCCTGCTCCGCCGGGGCGCCGCGCCCTCTAGTCGCGCCGCGGCACTGCCGGGAATTTAAAGGGAACAGTGCGCCGTGGATTGGTTTTCCCACCGGGCCACGGCCCCCTTTTTTGCCCTCCTTTTCCCCAGCCCCTTTGCCGAATCGATAGTGCCTTGTCCTGAGAGGAAGCGTTCCTAAGTCTTGTTCCGTTACTGGTACCGTACCTCTGCCTCCGTCCCTTGACCACGAACCTTGCCGCCTTCCTGACCTTCTGCCTGTCCCCGACCACGAGCCTGCTTCCCGATTTTACCACGCAACACCTCGGCTCCACCGCAACAAGTCACTCAGGGGTAGCGACCTGGTGCAACCGCCCCGCAAGTCCACCCGCTTCGGCGGCTCTCTGGTGAAAACCGGACCTACTAGACTCCGTTCCCCTGCGTGCTTACTTCATCGCTTGGGGGTCCAGTGGTCCACACCACATCCGTAACAGTTCGATTCGCCATGGATCCCGCCAAGTGCCTCTACCGAGCGTCCCGACCTCACTACCATCGTGGCTCAGCAATCTAAGCAGATCGCGCAGCAAGCGCACAGCTGAACCAACTGCCCTACTATGATGCAGCAGCTCCTGGCCCCACTCACAGCAGCAAAGGGCCCGGCCGGGGCTCAAGCAGCAGCAGTCGTTTCCGGGACATCCGCTGGCCCTAAACTCCGTTTGTCCATGCCGACGAAGTTTGGGGGGGACTCCAAGGCCTGCAGGGGTTCATCCCCCAGTGTGCTCTCCACGTGGAACTTATGGCTGGTCAGTTCCCGTCCGAGAAGTCCAAGGTGGCCTTCGTGGTCAGTCTCCTATCCGGAAAAGCCCTGGCCTGGGCGACGCCACTTTGGGACCGAGGCGATCCTATCACAGCGGATCTGGCGACATTCTTGCAGGAGTTCCGGAGTTTCGAGGACCCTGCCCGCGCCTCGTCTGCTGAAACCGCTTATTAAACCTACAGCAGGGGAACTCCTCCGTTGGCGACTACGCCGTGCAATTTCGCACCTTAGCCTCTGAATTGGCGTGGAATGATGCTGCGTTGTGCGCCACGTTCAAGAAGGGCCTTTCCGGCCAGATCAAGGATGCCCTCGCCACCCGGGACTCTCCGACGTCATTAAGTGAGCTCATCCATCTGGCTAACCGCATTGACATCCGTTTCTCGGAGAGACGGGAGGAGCTCCGCCAGGAACGCGAGCCAGCTCAAACACGTCGGCTACCCCGTCTTGCGCCAGTATTTCAGCGTCCTCCGCTGCCTCCCTCCCAGCCAGCCTTGGAAGAGGCCATGCAAGTGGACAGTACCCGCCTGTCTCCGCAAGAGCTTGCCCGACGGCGTGAGGAGAGGTTGTGTCTCTACTGCGGCAGCCCCGAACACTTCCGTAGGGGTTGCCCACTTCTTCGACAACGCCCGGGAAACGCACGCACCTAGGTTTTCGTGGAAGGGCGTCCCTAGTGTGAGTAATCCCTCTCCACGGCTCATGTTGCCAGCTCTGGTTACGTCCAATTCCGGAATCTCGTTCCGAGTGTCGGCCTTCCTGGATTCCGGATCGGCGGGGAGCTTTATGGATGCTTCGTTGGTGACCAAGTATCGTCTCTCGGTGGTCCGCCTAGACCAACCCTTGGTCATCTCCTCCGTCAGTGGTGAACTATTAAGCGACTCCATCCACTACCGGACTGAACCAGTGGTCCTACAAATAGGAGCCCTGCACAGTGGAAAGGATCACTTTTCTTCGTGTTTACCCGTTCTTCCTCGGCTGTTCTACTGGGGCTTCCTTGGCTACAGCGGCACGCCCCTATGCTGGATTGGAAGACGGGTGAAGTTCTGCGTTGGGGCCCGGACTGCCAGTCTCGTTGTCTTTCGGCACCCCGCCGGTGCGCCCCAGTCCTCCCACAGTTCCTCTCTCAACCCACTACCTGTTTACCGCAACCTTATCAGGACTTCCAAGATGTTTTTTTTCCGAGAGGCAAGCTGAGACACTGCCTCCTCATCGCCCATATGATTGCCCCATAGACCTTTCTACCCGGGACCATCCTCCCCGGGAAAGGGTCTACCCGCTCTCCGTCCCCGAAACTCGGGCAATGTGGGCCTATGTAGAAGAAAACCCTACGAAAGGGTTTCATCCGAAAAATCTACTTCTCCGGCGGGTCCCCGGATTTTTCTTTGTGGGGAAGAAAATGGATCCCGGGAGACCGTGCAATTGACTACCGTGGACTAAATAAGATCACCATCAAAACCGGTACCCTCTGCCGTTAATCACGGAACTCTTTGACCGTCTCCGGGGGCCAAGGTCTTTTCCAAATTGGACTTGCGGGGGGCATATAATCTCATCCGGATCCGGGAAGGCGACGAGTGGAAGACGGCCTTCAATACCGTGTTGGGCACTTTGAGTTCTGGTAATGCCCTTTCGCTTATGCAACGCCCCGGCCGTCTTCCAGGAATTTGTCAACGACATTTTCAGAGACCTCCTATATGCCTGTGTAGTGGTCTACTTAGATGACATCCTGGTATTCTCACCCGATCTGGGATCCCACCAGTTACATGTGCGCCAGGTCCTGAGACGCCTGCGCGAGAACCATCTATATGCTAAACTGGAAAAGTGCCTGTTTCACCAGTCCAGCCTCCCGTTTCTTGGATACATAATCTCTGATACGGGTCTGCGGATGGACCCCACCAAACTCTCTGCCGTCCTACAGTGGCCCCGACCTGTTGGCCTGCGGGCTATACAACGTTTCCTGGGTTTCGCAAATTATTACCGTCAATTCATCCCGCACTTTTCAACGTTGGTAGCACCTATTGTGGCCCTCACAAAGAAACATGCCAACCCGAAACTGTGGCCTCCGGTCGCCGAAGAAGCCTTTTCCAAGCTAAAGGCAGCATTCGCCTCCGCACCGGTGTTATCCCGGCCAGATACCGAGAAACCCTTCTTTCTGGAAGTGGACGCCTCTTCCGTAGGAGCCGGAGCACTGCTCACCCAAAAGGGGCCCACGGGCAAGACTCGGACCTGCGGGTTCTTTTCCAGGACCTTCTCACCAGCGGAGAAGAAAATAAACCATCGGGGATCGGGAACTTTTAGCCATTAAGCTTGCCCTAGAAGAATGGCGCCACCTCCTGGAGGGTGCTCGCTTCCCCGTGAATATCTTCACTGACCACAAAAACCTCCTCTATCTCCAGACAGCACAACGTCTGAATCCTCGTCAAGCGAGATGGTCCCTGTTCTTTGCCCGTTTCAACTACATCATCCACTTCCGACCGGCAGAAAAAAACCTCAAGCCGATGCTCTTTCCCGTGCTTCCCATGTTAGTGGGGAGAAGAGGCGGCCCCCCAACATATTGTACCCCGGAACGTCTGATGTCTGTGGCTCCCGCAACCTCCAAGGGGTACCTCCAGGGAAGACGTATGTGCGCCCTGCGCTCCGGTTGAGGGTCCTGAAATGGGGTCACTGTTCCCGCATAGCCGGGCACCCTGGGGTTCGAAGGTCTTGTTCGTTGATTTCCCGGTTCTACTGGTGGCCTGGTCTCGTTAACGATGTAAAGGAGTTTGTGGGGGCCTGCACCACCTGTGCCCGCAATAAGTCACCTCGCCAAAGACCTGCGGGACTACTCCAACCTCTGCCGGTGCCTAGCTGTCCTTGGAGCCATATTGCCATGGACTTCATAACTGACTTACCGCCCTCTGAGGGTAATACGGTCATTTGGGTAGTCACTGACCGTTTTTCCAAGATGGCTCATTTTGTTCCCTTGCCGGGCCTTCCTTCTGCGCCTCGGCTCGCCAATATTTTTTTTGAACACATTTTTCGTCTGCATGGGCTCCCCTTACACATAGTCTCGGACCGGGGAGTCCAGTTCGTCTCGAGATTTTGGCGAGGCCTCTGCTCGCTACTGCAAGTGGAACTGGACTTCTCCTCTGCGTACCACCCACAATCCAATGGGCAAGTGGAGAGGGTGAATCAGGTCCTAGGTACTTATCTCCGCCACTTCACTTCTGCCAAACAAGATGATTGGTCCAGTCTACTACCTTGGGCGGAATTTTCTTATAATTCCCTGGACTCTGATTCCGCTGGGGCATCCCCCTTCTCCATTGTCTTTGGTCGGCATCCCCGCCCACCCCTTCCTCTGCCCTCTGCCTCCTCCGATGTCCCTGCTGTGGACAGTCTGGTCCGTGACCTATCCACTGTCTGGAGGGAGACGCGCCAGTCCCTGCTTCAGGCCTCGGCCCGTATGAAGACCCAAGCGGACAAAAAAAGAAGACCCCCTCCGTCCTTTGTCCCGGGGGATAAGGTGTGGCTGTCTGCCAAGTATATCCGTTTTAAAGTCCCCAGCTACAAGCTGGGTCCCCGTTTTTTAGGTCCCTTTGAAGTCCTGAGGCGCATTAATCCTGTGGCCTACAAGCTCCGGCTCCCTCCGACCATGCGCATCCCAAACTCCTTCCATGTCTCCCTACTGAAGCCGGTCACCCTTAACCGCTTCTCTCGGTCCGTGGTTCCCCCGTCTCCCGTAGCTGATTCCACCAATATTTTTGCCGTCAAAGAGATTTTGGCCACTAAGACGGTTCGGGGAAGACGATTTTTTTTTGGTGGACTGGAAGGGGTTTGGGCCTGAGTAAAGGTCGGAGGGAGCCGGAGGAGAACATCCTGGATGGGGGCCTCTTGTCTAATTTTATGCGGGCCCGATAGAGGGGGAGCCTAAGGGGGGGGTACTGTTGCGGGTTTTCCCTGCCGACCCTCGTGTCGGGTCGCAGGCACACCCGCAACGCCGCGCACCTCCTGCTGCGGCCGGTGCCGCGGCCCGATGCCCCGGGGCCCCGGACACCCCGGGGTGTCACGGGTACACTACCCGTCCCGCTCCTGGTCCCGTCCTGGCCCCGCGCTCCTGCTGCCGGCCGGGTGCGCGCGCGCCCTCTAGTGCGCGCAGGGGGCGGCACTGCCGGGAAAATTTAAAGGGACAGTGCGCCGGTGATTGGTTTTTTACCGGGGACGGTCCCATTTTAGCCCTGCCTCTTCCCCAGCACCTTGCCGAACGATAGTGCCTTGTGCCTGGAGAGGAAGCGTTCCTAAGTGTCTTGTTCCGTTACTGTGTACCGTACCTTCTGCCTCCGTCCCTTGACCACGAACCTTTGCCGCCTGTCCTGACCTTCTGCCCGTCCCCGACTACGAGCCTGCTTCCCCGATTTTGTACCACGCAACACCTCGGCTGCCACCGCAAGCAAGTCACGTCAGGGGTAGCGACCTGGTAGCAATCCGCCGCAGCAAGTCCATCCCGCTTTGCGGCGGGCTCTGGTGAAAACCGGACCTACTTAGACTCCGTTCCCCTGGCGTGGCTTACTTCATCGCTTGTGGTGGTCCAGTGGATCCACTACCACATCCGTAACAACTGGAAGCAAAATATTTATTACCAATCAGTCGTCAAATACAAGCATACAGTATACCGTGATGTAGCACAGGACACAATAAATTATAACATTTGTCATTCATAGCATGCAATAAGACAAAAAGCACAGGCTAAAAATCACATCACATGCTACACTAACAATGCTGCAAACTTCAAACATATCAAGTAATAAAGCATTACAGTTCTGTCAATGGTAAGGGGAAGAAGGAAAGAGGAAATCACAGGTCTGAAGCTTTTTTGAGACTCAGGCACAAAGGGGAAAGTAGGCGGTAAGGGCTTTAGTCCTCAGCCTCATTATTGTCCAGATCATCTAGCATGTTAAAGCCCCTGAGCAGGCTGCAGCAGCCCACAATGGACATCCTCTTCCTAACTGGAGACAAAATGGATAGTTAGATATTGATATGCCATTAATCCCTCTATTGAGGTAAACCCTTTAAATTTATCGGAGTCAAGTTCAGTATTTTGCCTAAAAAGACCTTTTTTCCAATTGACCCCATCTTCTTCTTAGAAAGGTCCCTTGATAAATAAGCTGATCATAAAGTGTTTCCTTGCTGAAATTGACAGTGACCAACTATGCCCTGTGGGAAAACCTGGCAGTAAGTGTTCAGTTTTCCTGAAACGCCAACACTGGGGTGATAAAGCATTGCACACCGCCAATTCATCAATGATCTGTGATGCAGGACAGGTCAGGGGTTCAGGGCGAGAGATGCTCTTTGCTCTACACTTTGACCAAGAGATGAGAATCCTAAACAAAGAAGCCTCTGTGTGGACTCAGAATTCACTAATGGGGTACATAGAAATGAGTTTTATTAAATGGAGAACCAATGAAACTACTTACCCACTTTCTTATCATGTGCCTCACACGGTAAGGCAGGGTGTAATGGGAGAGCCATATAAAAACACTATTCTGTAATGCACTGTGCATGCAATTGTGTCCCCTTGTGATCAAGTATTCTAGGAGGACCTACAGTACAAATTAAAAAAAGTTTCACATATATAAAAAATAGCAAGTTTAAAACACCCAAAAGACCCCATAAAAATGTAAGCATAATTGGTTTTGTCATATCTGTAAAAGTCCAATTTGATAAAAATATAACATTTTGTATCCCTTATTGTGAACACTGTAGAAAAAAAATACCAAATGTCTTAGTTTTTTTTGGCCAGTTTGCCTCTCCAAAATTTTTAGTTAAAAGTGTTCAAAATTTGCATATATTCTAACAGTTGAGACGTAGATGTAAAAAATGAAAAAAAATTAATGGTCTCAGTAAAAGACACTGCAAATTTAAAAAATAAAAAAGTTTATTTTTTAAAACAACTAAAGCATAACAAAAAGTCCCATAATTTGTTATCACCAGCATCATACCAACATGCCATAAAAAAAGGAAAAACATGGCATTTTTTGCCGCCCCCATTAAAAAATTGGCGCAATTGTGTTTTTTTTCCATAAAAACCCCATAACAGTGTTTCTCTTTTTTTTTTATATGGTTTGTAAAAAGAAAACCAAAATTTTTTAAAAAAAAAAAGGAAATTAAATGTTTTCTTTGAAAAAAAAACCCCCCTCAAAAAAAAATATGGCCCCTTTTGGGGGGGGGAAAAGGGATTGGAAAAAAACAAATGCAATATAAGAAAAAAAATTCCTTTGAAACCCAGGAAGGGGTTTTAAATAACAACGGGAAAATGAAAAAATTTTTTAAAAGATTTTATTTCCCCAAAAATATGTAAAATGCATTTTAAAATTTATGTTTGTGAAAAAAGATACTTCAAGAAAAACCCAGTGGCTTGGTTTTTTTTTTAAATTACCTTTTTGCAATACTTAATTTTTTTTTCCGTTATATTTTAACTTCCCGGGGGTTTTTAAGGCTGTTTTAATAACACAAAATTTTTACCAAAACACATAGAAAGGGATCTGTAGAGCTCTGTGGGGTTTGGGGTTTTTTTTCATCACCCCCGGGACCCCTTTGCCATATGCAATTTTTGAATGTGTTTTTCTAAAGAGACCTTTAAATACAAAAAAGTCTCTGTCTTTTAATTTTGCCTTTGATCTCGGGAAAATTTTAAATTTTTCCTCTTTGCCCTTTGTTTTTTTTTTAACCTTTTTTATAATTGGGGTAATTTACCCCTATTTTAAAAAAAAACTGGACAATGTCATACTTTCTTTTTTTTAAAAAAGTATTTAAAAACCCCCCTTTTTGGAAGGAAGAAAAGAAACAGCAAAGGGGTGGGCCAAAGCGGGGAAAAAATTTATTTTTCCAAACCCTAAAAAAGGTGGTTAACTATCTTAAAGGGGTTACAAAACATTACATATCATTTAGGTAAGTGAAATGATACGTGTCTGAGAAAAAACACCTTATATCCCCTTTTGCCTTTTTCCCTAAGTCCCACTCCACAACTCTTCATTTCATCAGCATTTCTGGCTTGTAGATGGAACTTTTTCCTATGACTATTTCTTAACTAAGCAGAACTACAGTTCACACCATTCCCTCACTTCTAAGGTAGTTAGTAGCTGTGTGGGGACTCTGAGTAGTAAGAACTGGGCATGCTTGACCAGCTAAGATAAAAAGCATCAGATTGCCGTAACTGCTAGTAATAAAGGTTATTAGTTACATTAACCAGGCTATGTAGGTAGAACTGTTGTATAAACACTGTTAATTTTTAATATTTATATATATTTGCAAAGTTTGCTATTTTTATGTCTATTTAACAGAATGTAATTCGATTGTTGTAAACCCATATAAAGAATCATTAAAGGAGTTTTGTCACCACAAGCATTTTGCACTCACTCTGTCTCCTGAGGCTGTGGGTGGTTCAATAGCAGTGATTAGCATATTCCGATTCTAGCTGAACCATTACACAAGTGCAGGAAATGTTATCTCTCTTCAGTAAACAAAAGGTACATGTGTTTTTCTTGTCAGCGATAATTAGTTTTTCTCTGGAGTGAGGAAGTGAGCTCTGTCCTTGCTCTAAGCTCTCTCCTCTAATCAGATAACAGTTGTGGTCTGGTAAGACAGGTTACCAAAGAAAACTGTGTGCATTCAGAGCACATAAAATGTCTTCAATCTCATGACTATTGATCAATGTATTTAGAAAAAGTCTTCCTTTAACTGTCCCTTCATGTTGAAAGCTAATTTTTGTGATGAGAAAAACCCTTTAAGAGACATCAACTTGGTTGTGCTTGAGGGACAGACTTTTTCCTTCAACACCCTGTTCACAAGTATTTTTCGTATGCTAATTACAATTTTTTTTATTTAATTGATGGAGAGGCAAAATGTAATCAGGCAAAAAGGTATCATAATAGATATATACAGTGCAACAGCACCTGTTGATATGTTTCTTTTAGGGAGTGGTATGGGCAGACTGGAAAGTATGGAACATATGGAACTGAAATAGCAAACCGGAGGATTCTTTCTGGCATTTCCTTTTTCAGTTTGAAGCCTCAGCCCAGGAGCTCCACCATTGTGAATATTCAGTGACGTGATAGAAAGTCATTAGAACAAATTCACACTGCTGTTCTCTAAACCAAAAATGAAAAAAATAGCATCTGGCTGTTATGTTAATGTAGATACAATTTATAAAAACCTCATTCACATATTGATCTTGTTCCTGTTTCTTTTTAATGACAGCTCCTCCAATGAATTTGCAGTGTTTTTTCCTCATTTCACTTTGCTCAGCATATTCTGTACCTCCTACAGGCTATAATGGAAAGGGACTGTTCGTACAATGACAATAACCAAAATCAAACATGACTCAAATTTATAAACGTTCAATTGTAATGTGTGTTCACATTTGTGATTTTGTTATGTTTTTCTGCTGTTATTCATGTAAACTGAAAAACTGGTGATAACTTGACATATTGTCTTCTTTTTTTAAAATCTGTCACACATAGAACTAAATGAGTAAAACAAAGTTAAAATCTTGATGGATCATGCTGAGTCTGAAAAAAAAAAAAGATTTTATAAATTGATGATGACTCTAATTATGACCTACACTACTTACAAAAAGAAAAGATAGTGATATTTGGATTTTGGATGAAATTTCAGGATGGAAATATAGGCCGACATGAATGAACGAGTCATTTTCATTGTTCTGGTGAGAAATGCACCAAAAATCAGTGGTTTGCCTCTTTTCTCTATGTATGGCGCGTCATTCAGGCATGTTTGATGCACTGTGCGCCAAACCTGACACTCCGTAATGCGCCAAACAAGTGGGGGTGTTCTGGAGGGTGCTGGAGGCATGACACATCACATTCATAATATTAGATACATTTCTGGGTAGCAAAACAAGGAGCATAACTGCTCGGACAGCCAGACCAATTTAAATGTGGTCTGCCTGAGCCTGAGCAGTCGTAGTGGAATGAGATTTGCCATTAGGTCAAGAAATGTCCCTTATTTCTCAACTTCTACCAGTAAAATAATAAAAAGTAATTTATGCTAATTATCAAACTATATAAAAAAAAAAAAATTTAACATTTATAAAAAATTTTAAATAGTATAAAAATAAATACTTTTTAAAATTAAAATAATACCCACAATGGGCTTCGGGAAAATTTATTGGGGCACAAGCTCCGAACAAATTGCCTTCCCCAAATGTCTGTCCCGAATCCGTTTCGTGGCCGGGAACCTTCGGTGCGGGGCGCCCGCCGACTGTCAGGGAGGAGGCAGGAGGACTTCCCCCTGCTTCCCCCCCTTGGGAAAGGCCGTACATACCAGATGCAGGGGGTGTGAGCACCCTTTCCTCTCCCCCTGCGTGTGAATCCCTAAGCCGGCCTTTTCGGGCCCGGGGAAAGGCCAACCCTTTTGGGTGACGGTGTAAGGGGGCTGATGAGTTATGCCGTTTACACCGTTCTCAAGATAGAGGCCGGGGTGGGTGAGTAAACTTTATTTTATTTTAAGGGGGGATTTATTTTTGGGAAAGGGGATATACCTCCTAAGGGGGCAATTAAAAGCTAAGGGGACTTAACTGGGTAAGGGGACATATAACTGGGCTAAGGGGGGGAAATTACAGGTAAGGGGGGGATAAATGGCTAAGGGGCATTTACCCGGAAAGGGGGCTAACCGGGTGAAGGGGGGATGTTACTGGTAAGGGGGGGAGTAAAAATGGGGTAAAGGGGGCTATTACTGGGTAAAAGGGGGCAGTAACCTGGCTAAAGGGGGCATATTATCTAAGGGGGCAGTAAACTGGCCCAAATGAGGCAAATTTTGGGTAAAGGGGGGAATAACCCGGGTTACAGGGGGATTTATGGTTAAAGGGGGCATATTACTGGGTACAGGGGGTAATAACCTGGTAAGGGGGGGATAAACATGGGGGGTAGAGGGGGGGACGACTGGCTACTACCTGGAAAAAAACAGGGCCCCCTATAACTGCATAATAGGGGTTTTATTTCTACTTTGATTTCTATTCTAAGGCCTATATAATCCTTTCTACTAATAGGGGACCCAGATACCTTTTTGGGGGACCTATAACTTTACTACCCAATGAGGACTGCCCCAGTTTGGGGGTATACCCACTACTGCTCAGGGAATTTCACTACTTCCCATATTGGGGTTTTTCAAAAAAAAAACTAAAACTTGGGGCCCAAACCCCCAA